>JAVFBZ010168543.1:0-11697 GCA_032466195.1 Katharina tunicata
CAGAGACAAGTTTCTAGATAGACCTGAATCTCGAGTTGTTCTGGATAACCTAAAGGCGTATCTCGAGAAAAGGCAATGTATGTAAATTGTGAAGATAAATACGTAATACGCAAGGATATTAGGTATGGGTTAAAATAAGCACAACTTGAAAAATGTAAATATATAGCGCACACCGTTATCTAGGTACAAGAATATATAGGTAAAAGAATATATACAAGAATTTGAATCCCGGTGGGGGCAAGCACAATTTTCTTTCTCTACGTTTTATACAAAAATTCATACATTTGTAATATCTAGATTAAAAAAAGACACTTCTTTAGTGTGTCAGTACTTCCTGGTATGTCGGCGGTTTTAAATACGGAGAGGTGCCAAACTAGCTTCAACTTTGTTCAAGCCGATTTGTTGTGGCGTCATATGAACGAAATAGCCTTAAGCATGGTAAAAAATCCCAATTAAGAAAACAAAAACAAGCGCAGTTGTTATTTATTGGCGATTATATATTCACGTCCATCCGCCATAACAGCACACCGAACACGACTAGTACACAACGATAATTTATCTAACCCAACATTCTGTAGAGTGATATTGTTTGGTGGGTCTCATGACCTCCACATTCTTCAGCGTCTTACAACTGGGGCCTCACCAACTTACTTGGAGAAGTTCGGGTGCATATAGATGCAGAGTTTTGTACTGTATGCCTACTACGTAATCCATATAATATGCAACGTTAGGCCTACAGAACAATGCTGAACAAAAATGTATACTTTTAAGTTTTGGCACTTAAGCTTACTGATTTTAACTTGTCCAAATAAGTGATTTTCAATTCTGCTTGGCAAAATTGAACTGTCTGAGATATTGTATGTATAAAATATGCCCTCCTTGCACATTGGTAACATTACAAATGTAATTTTATTTGTCAACGAGAGAAGCAAGATGGCCGCCAAACACGAAAATCTCCCGCAATAACTGAAATTTTGTTTTGAAATAACTCCCGCAGAGCGAATTTTTGACACTTTCGGTTACTTCAAATATAATATTTTGATAGAAACAACTTGGTGAATAAGTATAGAATGTGATTTTTAGTGTGCAACAAGATCGGGAAATGTATGGTAAACTGTAGACCTATGTAGTTTGAATAGGCTACTTGAAGTGTGAAGGCGATGCCGTGAGGAAAATAGATTCAGTCGTTTATTTGGAAAATGCGTTTGGAGTGGAGAGGTACCCTAGTGATTTGGGCGCTGTGTTTCAGAACCTGTGGATATGTATAATATAATGGTTTTAATTAGTCGATATCTCTGTGCCAGTATGATTACTTCGACAAAATGCCAGTGTTATTACTCTTGACAAAAATATAATATAATGAGGTAGGGACATTAAATTTTTGTAATAAAATCGATTTCTTGACTTTTTTGGTTTACTTTTCTCGGTTGTGTGTTTGTCGCAAACATAATAAACACGCAAAATGGTAAATTTTAAATAACATATTTTATTTACTGTCCAACACAACACTCCAGGTGACCGTGAGTGCATGCATGGTGTCTTAAAAAGTCAAAACCTACACGATGGCTGTGTGAAATCATCGGAATATGTAGGCTACATGGTCAACTTTATTTTTAAAATATATTAAAATCTAGAAACAAATGTAGAAAACATGTGGATTAGAAAGTCGGTTACTATACAATATTCACACTTCGAGTGCCTTTACTTTAACTACAAATTGTGTTGATAATGAAGTTCAGAAACATAGCATCAATTTCCAGCAAGTAGGCGTATCCCCTTTTTAAGAACTTTGAGATAAATAGGAGCCATCTTCAGTTTTGTAGGCTACTTTCGTGAGGATGTGTTAATTTGCCATCACATCTGGGCCACGCTTTGATGTACCAACGTTACTCCAAATCAGCGGTTATTCGCCCCGCCCCTTACAAGCTCCAAAATGCTGACTCGTATAAGGACATTCTTTGTTGACAGATATGAGTAAAAATTGCCGGCCCTCTTCATGTTGAATATAAATTAAGACAGGAGACCATCTGGCTCGTACAAGCATTGCACCCATTTGATATTATTTTGATCAACATGACATTTTTAATTCATGAACACACTTAAAAACTTGTTAAAATCGAGGCAATCCCAATTTGTTGAAAAACCTAATTTTGAATGCGCATGCGACATTTTCCAGCTGTTATTCGCCCAACGACGACCTCATTATTCACGGCAATTTTCCGAACATTATTACAAAACTTGTTGCTTCTTTATGACCAAGCCGGTTATATACACCGGCGAAGGAGTAATCAATACGACATTCACAAAACACTTCCATTTTAAATATTGAGGGCCAAGTTGATTGTGATTTAATCAAAAATTTGGGATATCTCTAATTCATGAGTATGAGGGATATCAATAATTCAATTAGAGATCTGAAATTTTATTAAATATATCTGTTATCCAGTTAGCGATATCTGTTATCAAATTAGAGATATATGTAATCCAGCTAGAGATATCTCTTATTCAGTTCGAGATACCTCTTATTCAATTACAGATGTCTCTAATTCAATAAGATACTTTCGGTAAATTTGTTCAAAAAATAAATTCTCCTTGTCCGTCTTAACAACCACGACATGTTATACAATCTCCATGCAGCTTTGTTAACAATAACACTACCAATGCATCTGTAATAGTCGTATTTTGACGAGAAGTATTTCTTTGAGAATATGGTCTTGCAGTTGGACAACTGCATGGATATGGACAACAACATTAAAAATAGAATTTCTATATATTCTTTAATTGTTCGTTTATTAATTCAAAAGGAAAGGAAGTATTGATACTGTTAACATTCTCTATTTCCAATCGGCGGGTGGTTGGGGCGGGAGCCTCCTGTGCCCTGGTGCTATCTGAGCCGCCGATTTGTTGTGGTGTCCTGTTGTTTTAATGTTTTGTAAATGTATTGTCCTGTCTTGTATGTTGTCAGCGTCGTTAACGGTGGTTTCCTTCACCGATATGACTGGTTTCTATTTATGTAAATATGAACTCTTCATTCCTAGATGTTTAAATACTTCCAAAAACATGTATAGCATTTATGATAAGGAAATAAAAATAAGGACAATATTTTATAGTCTTACTTACAACTCTATGCTCATGTTGATCTTTTTCTGTTCCTGCTGAAAGAACTGCATTTATATGAAAGTAAACCCCCATGAAAATAGAAGAAATTAAAAGTAACACGCTTGGCAGTGGCGATAAGTGAAATAACCTTAAGTACGGCGTAAAACCCCAATCACACAAACAGCATCTATTTCCAATCGTGACATACGAGTATCAGCTTTTATTAGCACTTACTGCAAAACTTAAATGTAAGACTTGCAGAATAATCATCGAATATATATTTTGTGCAAGTATAAAACTCTTGAACTGTGTTGGCAGAGGTATAGATGGATTCATTTTATTAGCAAGGAACGATAACTTTTAGTGGAGATTAGATGTCGGCTATGCCTGATTGTTTAAATCCCAGGCTTTACTCTCGCGAGATCTCGATTTATGGGAGGTTCTTATTCTGCAGCATTTCTTTTTTAATAATGGATATATCTCTATTTCCCTCGAATTAGAGATATCTCTAATTGAATTATTGATATCTCCAATGTAACTATTGATATCTCTAATTGAATTATTGAAATATTGATATCTCTAATTGAGTTAGAGATATTATAATTATCTCTTATTCAACTAGATACATAAATAATATTTCTCTAATAATGTATTTGGCCCTCCATAGGTAAAGCCCCATTTTTCGAAGGGCTTTTTAATGTTTGTTTTTATGTTGGTTTTGGATTTACATTTTAATGAATAACTGCAGGATGCATGCTACGCTGGTTGTGTCGATGCGAAACGCAGAAGGACTTGTGTCTGCGGATTTCGACGTTCGATTCTCTCCCCAACTTTTCGTATCGAAGATGGTTCAACAATAGACGTTGTAAGTCAGGTAACTTCTGGTTTTCTCTTCAAAACCTGGCGCCTTTTTTTTTTAGCTCCGTGACTGTGGTGGCTAGCCTTAATCCAGGATAAAGTAAGGGCTAAACTGAAATGCGCCAGTATTGCTTGGTATTAGCGCTTTAATGTCCCTCTTGTTACCGATGTTTACTTTGCTCCTGAGCGCTTGTATACCTTTAGACTCATCAATACGTGACGCAACATGTCATTTTACGTGTAAGGTTTAGTTGAAATTGAACGCATTATGTAAAAAAAGGGATGAATCGGACAGACTTGGGCCTCATAAGCGTTTGTTATCTCCCTTGATTGTGTTCGATACGCCCTATATTCGCTGCACTTGTACCCTTACTATTACAGTTATATGACATCTAAGGACAGCGCTTGTATGAGATATTAGTGGACTTCTAGCCTAGCTGTGTGGACCCTGTACACCTTATAAACACAAACAGCCAGGGAACTAAAGAGTTGTTAGTACTGTCAGTGAATGGGATCCCTGCAGGCTATATCAACCCAGCCCACAATAACCGGACAATGTAAAAACTCTTATTGTTGATGATACACTGCTGTCTTTTTTGTGCCGGTGGCAAGTGCATAAGTCAACCAAAAGTCGGTGTCTAAAGATAGTTAGCTTGACCTTTCCGCTCCGTGCTCCTGAAGAGACAATTTAGAGGGGTGTAGAATTTACAACCGACACAACCCGTTTCTAGGCGAACCAGGCAAGAGGAAAGAAGAACAAGATATTAGTGTTACTATATAGTTTTCTTTTCGGTAGACTGCCAATTTCTATCACTGCCTACACTCTATGGTTGAAACCTCTTCACCTAGTTTCCATGGTAATTTAGTATAACTATACCATCTCTGATAGACTTTACAGCTTTGGCCTGAACAGGCGAGAAGTGGTAATAACGGAAAATTCCTGAGATATTCTCACTGTAACGCTATTACTCTGTTTATTGGGTAGCAGGGGTTTGCTAATATTTTGGCCTGTTGCTGACAGGGTGCAATTTGGTAGGTGCTTGAAGGGGAGGCTGCCTCCATGTCGACCCTGAGACCTGTAGCGAGAAGCTGGAGAGACCTGAACTGTAACACAGAGAGAGAAACCTCTGATACCCAGAGAGCGGGGAATAAGCATGGCAACTCGAAAGAGACGTCACCCAATACTGGCACCGGTCTCTCTATTGATTCTAAACGCTTAACGGGCAGTAATAACAACCTACCCGCTATTACGAGGACGGGAATTTCACGCACTTCGTCATCCCCAAATATGGCCAGTTTACAAGAAATGCAAAAACTTCTGAAACAAAAGGATGAGAGGATTTGGGAAATGCAGAAAATGTTGGACGATAGGGATGCCAAGATTGAAGAATTGAAAAGCCAGTTGCACAAATATCAGTCAATTCTTCCACAGACCGGTGCTCCCTTTACGGGTGGTCGCCGGAAACATCGTGCTCAGGGTATTTCAGCTGAACCTCAGTCTTTATTGTCATATCAGGAACTATCAAAACAACTGTTCAGGAAATATTCCAAGGCAGATCGGTAAGTCATTGCAATTCATTTTTACAGGTTGTAAACAATAAAGTACAACATACATGTACAACTAAGCATACTGGCTGTGGGTACAAGGTGTGTGTTGCAATGATTAATTAAGAACACTGGGGGCACAATGTATAACTATGTACTGATAAATTTAGCACTATTTATTTTATTTAAGTTTAGCCATAAAAAGGTTCATGCAAGTGGTGTGATAACCGATTATTTATGCTCTAAACCAAACCTGGGGCGATTATGAGCACTCATGTACAGTAAACACGTATAAATACCTTACAGGTGGCAAAGACTTGACCAGGCCCTTTATATAAATAACTGTCTTGTTTATATATAGTCTTTAACTGCATGCACAATATAAGCCGTTCATTGCAAGCCGCTATATTCAGCATGATGCAAGTCAGAAAATAAATTGTCAATAAAAGAATCTGGAAGTAAATAAATTTCAACATGTAGGATACGTATAAAGTAACAAATACGCCTTATTTAATAAAACGTCCTGTGTACGACTCCAGACCGAAACGCAGTCTTTGATACAAATATATGCTATTATGCATTAACAGTTTGTTGTTGCTTAATGGCTCAACAAGTAGTTTGGAAATTAACGAAGATGTTATACGCATATAAACTATGGGGCAAAAACCAACTTTGCTCTTATTACCTTTTCGCGAGAGGTCTGAAGGTAACCCATAACAACTCGAGATCAAGCTCTATCAAAAAACTTGTCTCTGACAATTTATATAGAACATCATGATATATCGGTTTTAATTAGTTGATATCCCTGTGCCAGTGTAATTTACTCTTTACAAAAATACGACGTTAAACACGAATCAAACAAACAAACTTTACAAAAATGTATATGTTAGTTATTAACAAATAGTGTTAATCAGTGTATTTTAAGTGTACAGGTCAAATATCTACCTGGTGGCTGATATCTGATTGGCTCCTTACCAAATTACTTCACACTCAACCTTCTAACTACATCAATTCACCTGTTGTGATAACAGAGTACTCAAGGAAAGAAGGACGGGGTGATTCACTCAAAGATAAAGATCTATACTTAACAGACCACCTAATGCTGTCCTATAGTCTGAATAGACTCCACCTATGGTTTGATTGCCAATGTCTATGTTTTTTAGAAACAGACCTTGTTTGCAGGAGTTCATTTTCTCAACCAGTCTTCGCGATTTTAATTTATTTTGCTTTTGTTTTGTTTTTGAAACGCTCTAGAAATGAAAATGAGGCCAGTAGAAACGTCGTTGGAAAACTGAAGTATTTATTGTATAATGTACGTTATATAATGACAAATAAACAGGCGCAATCCCAATTATCATCTTACATTTACAATTCGAACCTACGGCATCCACCAAATCACTTTATTATAGATCTCAGTAGCATCGTCCATATTTTATTTCCAGTTGCCAACATGGAAAGTTCCGAACAGTTTCTGTGGGAGATACAAGTATCTCTGTTATTTAAGAAACTGAACAAAAATAACCAGATTGCTTTGTCGATACTAATCTCTTTCTGTTTCCGCTAAGAAACATGTTAGATCAGCATCATACACAAACCACCATCAGCTTATATTATATATAGACGTGTTCTGGGTAAAGCTTCTTCGAATTATCTCTTTACTCCCTGTCATGTTATTTTAAAGCACGTGTTTCCGGAGCTAATGTAGACCATACTGCACATGGCTCTAGTAATAGCCTCTTCAACACCTGACAGCCAAACTGGCTTGCACGTAGAGATAATAGTCAACAAAACGATTATAATAATACAATTTACTGCTTAAAAATGTTTTGTAGTCTTGCTGAACAATCTTATTCGATGTCCGCCCATCGCCTCGGGGGATATCTATCGGTGGAGTTTGTCAACCGCTATACCAGATTATCTGCGTTTAACAGTTTTTCAACTGACCAGCGCGATTGATCATGATAAAATACGCAGTCATGTAAGACTTCCCCAGAGGTTCTATTCAGGCATCTTAATCTATTCATGCATAATGGTGCCAGATATTCGATTGACAGACGCGGGTGGCGGAAGGCCTGGAGGTTTGTGTTGCCATGGTGTTTCTGGGGCTAAACGGCTAGACGAACCACATTTCTTTGTTGTGTTAAGATAACTTTATACATACATTTTTGTATCGATTTTGTCTCGATAAGTGGTTATCTTACTTAGGTTATTTATATGCTCAATGACAGGCGGTTGGGTGGGATCCTCCTGTGTCCTGGTACTCTCTGAGCTAAGGGGTATCAGGAAGCAGATTTGGTATCCTGTAAATGTTTCGTGGCGTCTTCTGTGTTGCAAGCGTCATTTATGGTGGTTTCCTCCACCGATTGCATGGGCTGGCACGTCTTCACATGAGTGATATAACATTTAACATGGTGTAACACCCCAATCAAAGAAATCATATGCTCGATGAAGTGTATAGGCCTTCGCCACTTTCTTCGTCTGAAGGGCAGATCCTCGACAATGAATATGAGTTCCCATTTATGGTGCACTGAATCTTTTTCGCCCATCCCTCCTTATACCCAGGTTATCTTGTTATCAGCAAGATGTTTTTACTTCTAGGCGGGTGCATTGGTTATATTAAAGACCAATCAATGTAAGTACGTAGAGGTTCAGTCTTTTTACCAGCAGATTTATTCTCATGAACCCTCTCATGGATAGTAACCTATGATGGTATAGGGAGGTGTATGGTTGAAATATATATCTGCCTTTATTGCTCGCCTAATCGCCCCGTAGTCAATACACCTGTTTCATCGTACCATACTAGTCCGCACACCACCACTGGCTATTTACTCTGGCTGCCGCAACTGAGCTGAACTTTCTCCCTGTGTTGATGAGACTGTGGATCTGTGGGTCATTAAGTATAATCTTTACGAGCTCTTTGTTATACTTCCCATAATAACACTTTCACTGAGAATCATTTTATGGCCCGCCCTGTATATATTTTGACACCCCATTAGTTTGTATTCACTTCAGTTAAACAGGCTGTAATATATGGCCTTTTAATTAAGGCGTGCAATGACCTTGATTGATTTTATAACGGATCCTCGTCAGGGTGCTATTTGGCAGGTTCTATAGGATCTGTTTGGTTTAATCGGTGAGGCAAACAAATGATGACGGCAGGAAATCAAAGTAACGCGAGTCTCACATTTGACGACATGTTGTCGTTTGTTTTAATAGATGCAGTTAGCCATCCTATCCAAAACAAAACTTTAATCATTCACAATCTTACCAAATTAACCCTTAAAAGTGACACGGTAGAATATAATATCGAGCAATCCTTGAATAACCTATGCTGATATTTCGAAGGCTCTTACGCTATCAATCAGATCATGCAACAAGACCTTCCTATGATCTATTACTGGTTGAAGACCTGCAGCAATGAAGAATGGGGCAAACATTCCGGGCTCATGCAGTGAAAAGGCTTACCATAGCCACCACCTATTCAGCGTGGTTTCGTTTCGGTTTCTAATTTCCTACAATATAATACTGTTATAAAGCCGAAAAAGCTCGGATCAATGGTTCCAACTGGATATTCGTTAAAAAGGGACAAAGTTCGGTGTAAAACTTTCTGGTCGGTTGGACAAATCCGTATCACAACAGTCGAGCTGTTTAAAGGCCACTTCATATATACTGAGCTGGTTGTTTACGTTTTACTTAAGAGGCTTATTAAAGTAGCCTCTATGAAGTTTCGAGGGCGAAATTTTGAGAATACAATGCTAGCTGGAGTATTTCGCCAGCCGATTTACTCGTGAAACTGTAGGCATTGTTTTAAACACCTCCCCCGACCCAAACTTCTAATACATTACTATATATCATGTAGTATAATATGAGCATATTTGAGACATTTTGTATTGATTGTTAGGCGATTCACGACATAGCTTCTTGACTTTCTGGTATCTGGGAAACCCACCTGTGTCGATGATATTTTAGATCTGTAAGTACCTGATATCAGTATCTCCTTAACTCCATACCAGGAACATGTAATCATTAAAGACCTGCTATCTCATGTAGCAGACATGTGATTGACAGTTCGTCTAACTTTGTTCTATGCACCTGTAACCGTACGCCACTTCAACTTAAAAAAATATGTTAATACTGCACACATAAGACTTAAGTACGCTTAACTTCTCCAACTGTTTGAGTTTCTGAATTCAGTAAATACTGTCTGAGAGCGAACTTTCTGTTTGGGTTCAGACAAATATGTTACTTAAGTATGCCATTTAATTTGACTGGATGAAGGAATTCAAGTGTGTTTGGTTTAAATTGTGTAGACAATTTATCATAACGTGCCCATCCCAGTATACATTCCTATTTTCACAGAGAAGTAACGTTTTTGAATTTGTTACGTTTTCCATGTTTTTTTTTAAGTGTTTATCTTTGATGTACATTGAACAGAATTGATTATATAATTATATATACCTCCAGACATATGAAAACTATTTTACACGTATTTATAGATGTTTCATTCAGGACTCATCCGGGCGAGTTGTCGGTTTGCTATTTTCCTCTGTTGTAAATTACGCCTTTTGGTAAAATGTTAAGGACAAGATAGAAACCCGCGACCTGGTGGTAATAATCTGCTCCAAATCAATCGACAACATCAATATATATATATTTTAATAACATATTTTAACGGAATTGTGTTCCAATAATTGTTAATCGGGGGCCCTAGAACCACATAGGTAATCATTCCCAGAACGTCCGCTTATGTGTGGGTTATAACTTCCGAGGATCTTTGACTTACATAAGCAAAACTCTCTACTTTTATCTTCCTTAAAAACATACGAGTTGACAAACAGCGGACGTTTAGCTAAGAGTTCGTTTTATTTATGTTAGTTAAATTCTATTTATATGTCTCTGTATGTTGTGTAAACAAGCAGTGATGGGTGGTGAGATAATATACACTTGTAACATAATATTAGGCAGCACATAGGTTTTTGTGAGGTATAAAGTCAGTATGTGTTCAGTCTGAAGTACTTTTATGTTCAGTACAGACGGGGTCATTTAGTAAACACGTCCGCCCTTACAATACCGTTATAACGAGTGATCTAGATTGTCACGATGTTTGTATCAACCTGTACACAGTATATATAGGAAAGTATATCTGCCTGAAATATACTTTTTAATAAAAAATATTGAGAAAAAAACAACAACCCGAATACGACTCAATACTTACGCCTGAATACGTAATCGGGCTACTTAATCCGGCTACTTAACCAGGCTACTTAATCAGGTACATTAATCAGGCTACACATTTGAAAGTTGAATTGTAAACACTCAGACAAATTCAGTTTGGAAGTGAAATCCAACTAACCTGCTCTCATCGTATTGCGAAAGTCGGTTTACTCGTATTGGGTTAGTGTTTTCGAAAATGAATATCAGTCTGTATATGACCTTCGTGCGTTATATACATTGATTCCCTAAGGTGCTGGTTCTCTTGGTGGTCCTTTTAGTGGCAAAGAATCGCTGCAAGACACCAATAATACGTTGTGTTGTCTTCAATTGTACAAATGTGTCAATTCTTGCAACCTATTTGTCCAGTGATGATTTTCCTGATGTCACTAATGTCTGTTGCTAGGTACTTGTCAGGTTTGTTTGTCCAATATAGAATGAGAGAAACTCCGATGAAGGAATGCTTGGTGGTGTAAATAAACTAATAACCTATGCCAACATGACTTTCTTGCCGAGAGCAAGAAAGCAGCATGCTGTGCCCTATTGCTCTCTGAACTTAGGGGCATCAGGACGCCGATTTGTTGTGGTGTCTTTTGTTTTGTCCTGTAAATGAATCGTGGCGTATTCTGTGTTGCCATTTTGTTTAGGGTGGTTCCGTCTACCGACTGGGCTGGCACACCTTCATATGAGGGAAATAACATAAAGTACGGCGTAAACCCGAATCAATCAATCGATTCTTGTCGCGAGATTATCTTATTCTATATGTTGTGTGTTTCTTCCACTACAGACCGACTCGAGTACTTATACACCAGTTTATTACCAATATAAAAAAGATGGTGAGGTAATTTTCATAACTATATAGGAAAGTATCAGCAGTTAAACCTTGGAGAGGTTTTCTTTATTTCTGACACTGAAGTGTTATGTAGGCCCCTGTGTCTTCACTAACACTGAAGTGTTATGTAGGCCCCTGTGTCTTCACTAACA
>JAVFBZ010168554.1:0-16739 GCA_032466195.1 Katharina tunicata
AGCCCGTCCAAAAAGGCATTTTAACAGAGACTGCCCGTCCACTTGGACGGGTGGACGGGTGTCTGGCTAACCCTATGATTGGCGCACCTGTGAGCTTAACCAAAATCTTACCCTGTACAGTAGACCTTTATTGTACATATATTTTAGACCTGTACAGTATATACCCATATAAAAGGAACTAGTTTAACATAACACCTCAACCGGATATCGACATCGTTCCCTCTCTCTACAATACCTTTCCCTTCACTTTGTTACATCAAGCTCAAAATGACACAAAAGAGCAGTGTGATGAGACATCTGTGGAAAACTTTTAGTGTGAATGAAATATTGATAAACAGCCCTGAATAATAAATTATATGAATCACTCACAAGCATCAACAAAAGCCTGTAGGCTTGGAACCAGTTCCGGCTCTCCAGTTTTGATAACAGACTCCAAAATGACTTTGTACCTGAAAGCCAAGGAAAAAGTTAATCAAACTAAAAATGAAATGTAGCATTCTTAAGTGGGGAGTGTTGCGAGCAACATAGGGTGTCTCACTTTGACTGACATAGCATATCTTGGCGGGGTTCCTGAAATCGCCAGGCCACAGAAGCTCTAAATTCCTGGAGGCCCGGAGACGGACTAGCTAGTTTAGTACAGTTTTGAAATCAATATTAAATTGATTGATTAAAATTGATTGACTATATTTGATTGATTTGTATATTCAGTAGTAAACAATATATCAACGGCACCATAAATACACAAACGTACTCAACATAACGACGAAAAACAATTGCATGTAAATTAATTTTCTATGACGCGACTTGAGCTTGATCTATCCAATAGATATTAATATGCAAAATGAAATATTATTGATTGATTGGTGTTTAATGCTATGAGCAAGAATATTTCACGTATAAAAAGGCGACCTATAAAATGAAGTGACTAAGTTTTTGCTCCAGTTCCTCCAGTGATAACGCGAAGAACATGTATGACAGCATCAATGTAAGTTCAGCACATACATGTACATGTAGGTCTACTGCCCTTAGTCAGAGGGAGACTAAAATATGGGGCAGTGAATATATTTTAGTCGATTTTAATCTGCAGGTTTTTTTTATATCTCTCTATATAGTTACAATCAAAATAAGAGCTGAGAACAACAGGTTATTCCCTTTTTTTTTTTTTTTTTTTAAAGCTTTTACAAAATTGAGTGTTGGGCACCAAGCCTTGTTAACAATACCTAGTAATGCTATGCATCATGGTACTGTCCCAAAAAATTGTGAATCAGTCTGGTCAAAGCTATACTCCCAAAATTGTGCAAGTACCATAGTTAAAATGAAGATGGCAAAAAAGCCATTTAAACTATACCATCTAAACCTGAATAATTCTATAGTGAACTCTTGTATAGTACATGTATGTTGCTTTTCGTCATGCCAGTAGACAGTTCTACTTTCAATCCAACATGTTTGCCTCAATTGAAATGATGTCGGGGAGCTTTGTGGGGGACTGAGATTAGACTACAACAATCAGACATGCATTGTGGAGTCAAATTTGAGCTCTTAAAAAAAACAATGTACATCTTGTTTGAATGGTGCAGGAAGTTTCACTTTAGGATTTGGGCTTGCATGGTATAATAACATTTTTGTCATCTTAATTTCAACGGTCGTACTCTCACAATTTTGGGAGTAAAGTTCGACCAGACCGCTTCACAATTTTTTCAGATTGGCACCTTGCCCTGCACCAATAAGATGTTATTTTTTGCCGCGTCAAGTGCAGGAATTCAACGAAATAAGACAACTACTGGCCTGGGTTCGGACGAACACGCATTGGTGAAGGGACTGTCTGATGGTATGAATACAGCAAAAAACGTAGCTACAGAACTGTGCAAAGCTAAATCGTGGTAATCTCCAGACCATAAAGTAGTTAACACTTTATATTAATTAGTAGGTGTTTTATGGTGAGATATAGTATGGGTCAGTTATGCCTTGAAAGTGTGGCCGTTCTGTCTTAAGAGAGGGCCTTCGTGGCGGATTGCTGTCCTTCTGCTGGTCATCTGGATAGGCTACAATTCGATATTTGGACCATGTATGATGTTAGGATTCCAGCCTTCAAAATTAATATACGTCTCTACCATCTCTAAACAGAACAGTAGCCCCTTTAATCAGTGAAATGCTATTAAAAGCGTTAAAATGATTTTAAAATACTCACTTCTCTGTTAAATCCTTGTGTGAGCCGCTGGAATGTGCCAGAACAGCCAGCTGAGCGAGTTGTTGTTTGACATTATTCGCCATTTTGGTACAAATTTTTTCTTGCCGCTGGTAGGGTAAAATAATTATAAATATTTTCTATGTTTTATCCCTAGATTGCATGAAAAATCTTCAATAAAAATATAAAACATTTTGACAATGCTGACAAATTTAAAGACGGAATTTACTTCTGCTGACTTATCGTGTAAATACTTCGCGGAGAAGAAGTTGAGCGTGCCTATTATGGGATGGTAATGGTGGGCGCGTGATTTTGAACAAACACAGAATGCCTGTGGAAAGAACGGGTAAGTTTTTTCCCCAGTTGTGGTTGACTCGAGGCAATTTGATGTCAACATTGATATAATAAAAACATCCAACTATTAAATTAGACACTTTTTGAGGCGCTAAAGCTGTTATTTCCATCCCTTTGCATCATTTGATTGGTCCTGTGTGGCTGAAAATATGGTAACATTTCCCGATTGACGTAAAGTTTTCACACAAAAATATGCAAATTTCCATTAAACATCGGACGATTCTCTTAAAATGTTTGTCATGGCATGTTTTTTAACTATGCACCTTAGTTCAGTAAACTGGAGAAGCTAAATGTGATTTATTTACACAGAGTCAAAACATAGAGTGGTGTTTTGGCTTTTAAATTTCCCTGCAGTCGACATCTGGCAAATGGCGGGTCATTTGACTCGCTGGCAAGGTCGATGTCGGCTATCTATATCGAAACGGGATAGACCCGTTTATGGCTACATGGGTAGACATGAAATTGATATATGGAAGTCAATACTATTTTATTAGGTTAAATGTTACACAAGTTTTGTTTTCCTATTTGTACTTGAACACGTTTTTTTTTTTTTTAAATGCTTCAAAAGCTACTTCGTTTCAACAAGAACAATCAGCTGAAACCTGTAATGGTTTGAGATGAGCTTGACAACTGCCCAATTTTATAAGCTGCAACACTTGAACATCCAATCATTGTAATTTTCGCATCAACTAACAAAACAGTTTCATCATTTTTCATCGGTATACAATGTACCTAGTCCTAGTGGCTGACAACTTTGTTTTTTTCATGAAATTTTCATACAACCAGACAACTCGAAACAAACACTTTTTGTCAACTCGGGCACACACATTTTTATATCCACATAAACATCCTTGAAGCGATCACACAGAAATGTTCTTGTACCTTTTTACTTTCCTTTGGAACACAGAAGTCCACAAATTTTGTGAATTTGATGTGATGTAGCTAGTAACATTCACACTGTATTTGGTAATTGGAAGACTAGGTGATTCAAAGCAGCACATAAAATGTCTACGCCTCTCACCAAATGTACTGGATCTGCATCATGGCTTAAAGTAGCTACAGAACTGCCATGCTAAAACATTCCTAATATCGTAATTCCTGCATCGTACAGAGCAATGCGGGGAACATATCTGGAACTTACCGTCTTATTCGATACTTATGATACATTTTCTCTAATTCTTTATGTAGTTTTTATCAAAATATTATATTTGAAGTAACTTCTGAAAAACTTGCTATGCTGCAGTAATTTCAAAACAAAAGTGGAGTGATTGCAGAAAAATTTAGAATTTGGCCGCCATGTTGCTACCCTCGTTGACAAATAAAATAAGCTTTTACATGTTACTAATGCACAAGGTGCGCATTTTTGATACATAAAATATCTCTGAATGTTCAATTTACCAAACAGAATTGAAAATCACTTAAAGGTACTATACCGCTGAATTTTGGTATGAAGCTTTATCATAGTTTCGTGAAATCCAAACACTTTTCTATTCATAAAACTGATTCACACTATTTGTGAGAGAAAAAAAGTAAAAAAATGCTGTATTTTGACGAGTTTCTTTGATATGCACAAATTACTTTTTGCACCCGTCTGTTTTTTGTTTAATTGGGCAGTCAGTGTGTGCTTTATAATGAGAAACTGTGTACAAGTATCAAAAGAAACAGTTTCAGCTAGGGCGATTGGTACAAATTAAGAAATAAAATCGGTAAATATTGTTGAAAAATTTGGGCAAAATTTGACAGCACCACCTTTGTCTACAAATCGACCAGTAGTTTTGTTCAACTTCGTTTCCAGAATGAACAAAGTATTTTATCTGAGGGTGTAATTAGACCCAGTTAGCAGCAGTTTCTTCGCTTACTTTCGAAATAAGCAAATAAAATGTTGTCTGCTCGCGGCCATGTATAAAGATTTGACAGTATAAAAAGAGTTACTTCCCTTGAATATATAACAGCACCACGGCCCTCCATTTCCGTTTAAAAACGAAAACAAACTCCCCCGGACAAGGAGATAGTAATGAATTACCAGCTTGCACACGCTTACAGGCGGTTTTAGGAACATTTCTTTGCATAGCAATAGAAAGCGATACAAAATTGAGACTGTATCGCAGAAAGTTTTATTTCTATCGCAAAATGCGATGCATTACCAGACATTTCGGACCCTGGGGGGTGAAATGGTTGAAGAATAAGGGTGCTATGCTCTTCATCTGTCTTGCATGTTGTGTTGTTTACAGTGGTTTCCTTCACTGATTGGGCTGGCTTGCCGTCATATAAGTGAAATATCACAGCGTTAGACTCCAATCAAACAAACTCATGCTGCAACATGCATTAAAGATTTGTTAAATGTATTAACACTTTTATTATGTTTTATATTGCAGGCATTGGTAATACATGTGTGGATGAAACAGATGGTGTCGTTGTAGCAAAGGAACTACCAGCCCGAACTGCAGTTTCATTACTTAATACTGCATCCCTAAGTGAAACAGTTGTCACCTCAGACTCTCTTGACAGTTTGACCTCCATGGACTTAGGTGGTCAACTTGTCAGCAATAATGTGCAACTGTCATTAAACACAACACAGGCAGAGTTGGAGAACACAGAAAACTCAGCTGGAGGAGGGGGCATTTCCAAAGATGCCCCCAACCTCTCAGCTGATAATGTGGCAGCTGGAGCTTTGGCTGCACCCACAGCTTCTAAGACTGTCAATGATGTAGTTATGAGTTCCCCTGTAAAACAGATCAGTGTACAGTCGGGCTCTGCTCGAACCACAGAGAATAACCTAATTAGTGCTGGTACCAAAAGACCATTGCCAAGCAATTCAAATACCAGCCCAATGGTTACTAAAGTCATTATTACGAAAAACCCTGGCTCAAGCCAACCTCAGGTTGTGCCAATCCAGTTTAATCAGCTGCAAGGTCAGACTTTGTCGTTTGCCTCTCTCCCCCAAGGCATAAATACGATTCCACAATTGCCAAATCAGGGGTCTCTTACACCCACAAAGACTATCACCATTTCTTCTCAAGGTATTATGACATCTGGTGGGAAACAGATATTAACAACTTTGGGACCTCCCACAAAAATTGTAAACAAAATCCCTATCCCACAAGCAACAAAGACTCCTCCAAAGATAACAATGATACCCGTGTCTTTAGGTAAATCACCACAAAGAGCTGCTATAGCTCCTGGTTCATCGGTGGTTGTGTCACGCGCAATCAATTCTGCAGTTAGCAGTTCATCGATAGCTTCAACTGTTGTTGCATCATCAGGACAATTAAAACCTGCCACTATTACCATGTCACCAACAAAAGTTATTCTAAAATCAGCTAACCAGGTGAGTTCTAAAGTGGTTGCAATTTAGTTGTTGGGCAATCAATAATAAATTGTAAATTTGTTCTATAATATTTTGATAATTATATCATGCATTCAGACATCGTGTAGAGAGAAAAATGTTTTTCATGGATAATGCTTAAAGATCGACTAAGTAGCCGATGATAAACAAATCTGACAAGGTAAGAAGTCACTTTGTAATGAAACTTCTCACTTTGGGTTGCATTTTTGGGTATAATAGTATACACTCTGACTGGCTATTACTTGCATGTACTTGGCTTATTAACAAACCTCGAAAATAGTGATGGTTGTCACGATATTACTAATAATGGTATTAGCAACTTTGGTATTAGTGTTATAAAGTGTTTGGACTTTTATTTTCTTTGAACAGATTAACAAATCTTTGCCCATTAGTATAAGTGCAGCTACTGGTTTATCATCCCCAATATCACAAATGAGCCTGGCTTCAGCCTCTCAAGCTGGGGTACAACAGATATCAGTGCCAGGCAGTAAATTCCACTACGTAAGACTTGTTACACCAACGACACAAGCTAACACAGGTAAACAACATTACAAACTAGTCTTGTGAAAGAACTGAGTATTAGGATGATCTTTAACATATAACATGCCTTTAGTTTCTCAAGAATTAATTTTCATCAAATTTCATGACTTGCTAATCTTATTTGCAGTTGGCAAGTACTTTAGCATTTTCACTTAATAATAATTGATAAAATATGGAGCTAACTGTTTACCCATAAAGAGGGGGTAGCTGGTGATAACCTAATCTTCCTAAGCTGCTTTCCACATTGCAAACCTCCAGAAAGGCATACAACCATGCTAAACAACATAAAAAAGACCTATTCAAAGTGAATATAAACGTGGAAAATTGATAAAATATTTAAATTGTGAATGGGTTAAAAAAGGAAAAACTCAAATTGTCTATGATCTTTTAATTCAGTATATTTTTGTATTGACAGTTTTGAAAACGAGTGGTGGTCAGGTTTTACAGGTAAAGCCCATAGCTCCAGCCACAGTCTCTCTCACTCCATCAACGTCAGGCCAGGTCAGACTCACTTCTGCTGGTCTCGCTCTACAACCAGTAAGTATTCCCATTTTGGCAAGCCAAATACCTTGTGGGCTAATACAACAGGCTGTTAGTCACACTCATGGCTAGAAAAAGTGGGGAAAACGGGAAGCTCCTTCCCGGGAAGTTTTTAGGTCTCACAGGGAATTTTCAAGAGATATAGAAAAATAATTAAGCAAAAACTTATTTAATAGCTTATAAAAATAAGCTGTGATGTATGCAAATTAAAAAGTCGGATTTGTAGACAGAGATCGAGACCGGCCTAGGCTGTCTGCCATACAAGCTATACCCAATGTGACTGTCACTGCAGTAAAGTAGGTCAAATCAGCTGGCAGTCAGGCAGTGTGGTAGCCCTGCGATGGACCAGCAGCATGAACAGGATTGTCCAAGAAAGCCGCTACATGCTGTGTACATATTTTCTCCAAATCTTCTGAATGCTCTTTCGATTCTGAATTATTTACGAGTTACGATACCATTTCAGTAAAATAAATTTAATCACACACTGTTTTTCCGTTCAAATACACAAAGTGTGCCTGCAATGCGTTACTTTCTGTTTGAAATAAAAATGACTTCTTTTATTTTATATCTTGGTGATTTCTTTCAATCTCTTTACAACGCTATAAAAATAGTTATTTTGTTCGCATGATTGGGGGGAATCGGGCCTCAACATTTGATATGAACGAATTGATCGTTTGCTTGCAGCTTACGCAACATCAAAATGGGCAGAACGAAAGCCGTACATAGGCCTAGATCATATGTGCGGTCAGCCGGCAGTGCTTCCCTTCAAATATTAATTTATGTCCCAGTCTTAGCTCACACAAAATCATGTTAAAAACGCGAAATTCAAAACAAATATAGCATCAAGTTAAAAAAAAAAATTTTTTCATTCAGTTTTCTTCCTGTCAGAAAAAGAAGAGAATTTCCTTGCTTTGAATGATACCTCCCTTGCCTGGAGATACATTCCCTGCTTTAATTGCATAAAAATTACCACATGTTTTTGTTGGAAAATATGCTTTACAATAAAATAACCAACAAATAATACTGTAACGAAAATGTGACGTTTGAACTAGACTTCACATATAAATTTATTACTAACATTTCTTTCTTTCGAATCGTAAAGAGCAAGCGTTTTCGAAAATTCCCCAACAACCACCCGTCTGCATATCTTGTGTCTATACAATAATTAAACATTTTTGAGTGAGTATAGACTTAAAAATGAACTAAACAGAAACACATGAATTTTATTAATCAGATCGATGGATTGGTACGTTAACATAAAACTATAGTCTGTAGGCCTAAGTTGTATAGTTCGCGCCACAAAAACAGACCTGCCCTGTTCTGACACACTGAACGGCTGGCTAATGCAATGGAAAAAGCCAAGAAACTTGGACTCGCAGAAGGTTGGCTTCCGTGAGCTCTAGATGACAGTTGCAAAATTGTCATTCTTTTTCATAACATTGACGACAATTAAATTATTGTCAAGCTGCAAGCAAGTAGCACAACAAATTGAATTGTTTACAGGATTTTAATACACACAAAACTGACGGCATTGGTGGATTTAAGGAGCCCCCCTTTACGAAAATCGCACCTCCCATCTCGGTGTTTCTTCGACCACGTGTCTGTCAGCTCTTTTCATTGCTTATCTTTGACTCGTGTATATTAAAAGAGTGGCCATTTAGTAATAAACATTTAATGTGAAATCAACAACAAAGGTATTTCCAGTCCATATTTTAAATGGGTATGTTGCATTTTTCTTCACGTCAATATGCAGCCGATCGGTTACGTGAACATAACAATGATGCACGCAGTCAAACCCACCCGATAGCCAATACAGTGTGACCATTCATTACGGACAATCACAGTCTGGACTATTTATTTGTGCGATGCTTACTAGACCTGCACATATTTGTAACCTCCATGTGTTAAACAGTAAGCATATAAAATCAATCGTACTCGCGTGAAATTTTGTAGAAAAAAAAAGAGGCCTTCCCGGGAAATTAACATTTTTGTGGTCACACTGGTTGTTTAGTAAATCTGGTTTTGAAGAGGTACTATTTGTATGATTAGTTTTATCAGCAGCTGTTTTTCTCAATGGTTTGTTATGTTGATACCTACTCAATTTCGAATAAATGGCTCCGACATTGATCACAATGAACTGGTTTACTCTATGAGTTTCATCAGAAATTTACAATCAAGTTTTATTACTAACAGCATTTCAAGCATCACCTACGCTTATCAAAAAGCCTTTAATGCAACACCAAACATCAAGCAAATGAATTGATGAATCCAATATCCAAGCTATATATTCTTAATTTCAGAGTTCTGTTAAAGCTGTGATAAATCCAGGATCTGGTCAACAACGTATCTTATTACCAGCTCCCAACCAGGTGGCTATTCGGCCAGTAGTAAGTGCTCCGACATCGGCCCCAGCTCAGATTCAGGTTTCTACTGCCACCACCAGCTCAGCCAACTTCTCAAATTTGCCGCCTGGCACAACCATAATTTCCTCCTCAGGAAATATCCCAGGTGTGCAGGGATTTGCACTGGTTCCAGCTCATTATGTCAACCAGGTATATGTACAGTTAATTCTCCTTTCTACTGGATTGGCATTGAAAAAAACAAACTATATTATATTTATTTACAAAAAAATTTCAATAGTAAATTGTTCTGTACAACGTGAAGCACTATATTTAACATGACTTTAATGAGTGTAATAACCTTAAAAACCGGCGTAAAACCTCGATCAAACGAAAAAATACATAGCCTTTGCTCTGGCTTAACTGATAAAACATTCAGTTGATTTTGTTTAAATCTTCCCTGACAAACCACTGCAAAATAATTTTGTATGTTTTTCTGACATTATAATCTTTATATGTTTTTAGTTAAGACAACAACAGGCTGCTAAACCTGTACAACAACAACAACAACATCAACAGCATCAACAACAACAACAGCAACAACAGCATCAGATACGTCAACAGCCTCCCCAACCAGTCGAATCACTTTCCCCTCCTCAAAATTCTAGGAATGATTTCATTCCTATAGCCAGCATTGATCCTGCCATCTCGGCCAGCACATTGGCTAGAAATGTCAGTAATGGGTAAGTATGGGAGGCTTACAGCAATAAATTCAGATGCTACTATAGAACTTTTTCTCAGGGTTTCGCTTACAAATACCAAATTTTTAATGTCAATGTTCTACCACCAATTTAGTCCAAGAGGTGTAATTTACTATTGATTTTAAAATCATTTGCCAAAAACATCTGTTTCTGAATAATAGCGAGTGACTTGTTGGAATCATGTTTGGATTTCTTTTCTGAGGGCTCAGTGTCATTCACCAATAAGGCCATATATGTCAAATAATCCTCAGGTTTCTAGAAGCTCTGTTAGCCAGACTGCCTTTTGGATGACATTGCCTATGGCCCAAACAATGAATTTTTATTATTGCGTCACTTCAATTTCTTTGTGACGCAATATCATCCAACAGGCCGTTCAGCTGACCGCGCTTTGATTGAAGGCTGGCCCAGCACAACATGAACAGCAGTAAACAGGATTTGTACAGGTTTGAAAATGGTTTTTCCATGTCATTGAATAACCGGAAAGTTTATTGGTTGGGTTTCAAGAACAAAATATTGATAACTAAATCAAGTTAGGCCTTCTCTTGTAAAGAAAATATTGGTGTTTGAAAGGTATGTGATTGCGTGAAGGCGCACAACACGGAAACTGATCATTTCCAGTACTGAATTCCCTGCAAGCTGAATACGTAGAACGGCAGTGTGTACACATGAGAGTGAACAATCTCCTATAAATGCTTATGTTTTTAAATGAAGTGCTGTAATGAGGATATAAATAGTATACTTGTATTGGAGTTTATTCAAATGTAGAGCCACCTGAAATGTAGTTCTTGCTCAATACTCATTCGACATAAACTAGCAGTTGGTTGGGCAGGAGCCTTCCTTTGCCTCGGTGCTCTCTGAGCTAATGGGCACAGGAAGCCTATTTGTTGCTGTGTTCTGTTTTTCGTCTTGCAAATGTATTGTCCGTCTGTTGCCAGTGTTGCTAAAGCTGCTTCCATCACCTATTGGTCTGACACGCCGTCATATGAGTGAAATAACCTTTAAGTACAGCGTGAACCCTAATCAACAAACAAATATGTGTTTCAAGTGAAATCACTTTACATATCCAATATTTTGGCCTTAATAAGAGAAATGACGAGTGACTTAACCAAAATTGATGTAACCCAGTGACATATCTGAGCGGCAATTTTGATTGGGCTAAGAAACTTTCATTCATAAGAACCACCAATCAAACTGCATTTGAAGAGTTCGATGTCACATGTGACCTGCCTGAACTTTTTTGTTTGCGTTTCTTTGAAAGGCCTCAAATGTTTAGCGTTAGTGTATAAGATGTATTAGTCTGGGTAATCTACCTGTGCTTCCTTGCACAATGTAAAGAAAATTTCAGTGAGGAATTGAAAGAGGCCATATGGGGACTTGCTAGGTCTACATTCATCAGCATCTTTAGAGCTGAATTTTATATAAACAACCATGCAATGTGCCAACTTGATGATTTTCCAATTGCCGTGGTTTGGATTGAAAACGAGGCTTGGTACACAATAAACTGACTGAATTTCTGATCAGTCACATCACATGTTTTAAAGAGGCGTGTTGGTAATGCTGGAGAGAGTTACCCTTGTCCTTGGAAACATAGCATTACGACATAAAACACCAATCAATCAATCTATTGTACGACAGGAAGCAGTGCTGGTGTTTTTGCGTGAATATTTTGCGTCTTAATCACATTATACTTGGGCCCAATTTGATTTGGTCACCAGTTAAGAATATTTTGAAATAATTTGATACAAGTTATCTCCATATGATGATGTTTTGTGTGTGAAACCTGTATCACCATTCTAAAGGTCAAGGTTACAATTAAAGGTCAAGGCTTGATTTCTTGTCAGACTCATAACTATGTTATTGATGATGGATTGTGAAATAATTTGATAAGTGATCACCATATCACGATGATGTGTTGCGTGCAAAACATGTGTAAACAGTCTAAATGTTATGGTCACAATTAAAGGTCTAGTACTTTGTTGTGCATTGTAGGATTTTTGAAGTATTTGTTGCAAGTGTTCATCATATGGGAATGTCTCGTGCACTACATCATTCACCAGGGTCAAGGTCAAGTTTAAAGGTCAAAGGTTAAGAAACTCAAATGTTGTGTCTTGCTCATAGCATTTTTGTCAATGATGGGATTTAAAATCATTGGAGGCAAATGATCACTATATCAAGGTCAAAGTTTAGTTCCTTTTCATGACCAGCTCATAATTTCATTGTGAATGATTAGATTTTGAAATCATTTGGTAAAAATAATAACCATATGACTGAGATGTTGCGTGCCGAACCCTTTTTGCCAGTTTGAATGTCAAGGTCACGATAAAAAAAAATCAAATGGTCAACACCTTACACTTTGTGTCCTGCTCATAACTTGTGCATAATGGGACATTGTATTCATTTGGTACAAGAGATCTCCTTTTTGTTTTTTCCATAGTAGGGGCATCTGTTTGCTGCGGACACAGTTCTATTTTTTTTTACATCACTTACATATTTAAAGAATTGCAGGGACTAAATACATGATTTTGATACACAATACATGGATTTTTTTTGTTATGGAACAAATCTGAATCGATCAAATATACATATTGACATGATGTACAAGTTAGTAACAGGAAAAAGACAAATCTTATGCCAATTCAAAAAGACAAACCTAGCCCCTTCATGCATGGTTTAAACAAATGTTTAGTAGGTTTTAGTTCTCCTTACCCCATTAAAATTTTTAAAAAACTTTTCTTCTTTTAAGTGTGCTCAGGGCTCACACTGAAAGGTTTAATTTTCACACATTGCAGGAGAACAGAAATACAATCCACTGGTTTGACCTTGACACTCTGCGAAACGTGAGTCAAGTTTTATTATAATGTAATATTTTTTGAGAGGGCTGTATTACCAAGCTTTACCTTAAATCAAGCATTTCCAATGTTTGGGCGTGATTTCCTTTTTTATGTGTGGAAGATAAGACACCTATCAGTGTTATACCTGTGGCAGTTCATATTTTTTTTACATCTAGTTAAACAATGCAAGTGAAGGTTGAATACCATTAATATTGCTCAAGTAAACTGTGGAAATAACCCGCGAAGCATTGAGTTGCTCTAACCAACTGAGCTACATATATATTTTATAAGTTTCTTTTTTTCTGTCTCAAACTATTCCGTTTATTTCTTTATTGTACAAATATATGCTGGTGGCGATCAATGTCGCCCATGCCAACATCAGCTCCCGATCAAGTTTGCATTTTTTGGAGCCGAAAAATGTCATTTGTTAAAATTATAAAAAATGCTATAAGTGGTTGCAGATTATGTTTGCTATGAATTTATACATCACACTGGAAGACAATTTTCTGATTGATATTTTCATGAAATTAATACTCACACTCACAAGGCGTTTTCACTTGTTGGGCAGGTTCGCCATGATACAAGTGAAATAACCTTGAGTACGACGTAAGACCGCAATCAAACTAACAGTAAACAAAGAATGTTTACTATGAAAGAACCAAATTAACTAAATTCACACTTTTGGATATTTATATTATACTCTACATTTATACAAAAATATATTATCAGAAATGTTTTAATCAGGTGATCAGGCTGCTACCTTATAAAGCAAACTATTCAAATAGCTTCATTTAAGTGCTAATATCTTCCACAGATGGTTATGTAAATTTTGACAATTTTGGTTTATGAAAGTGCTAGAAAATTTATGGAAAACCATATAACTCAACCTGTACAAACCCTGAGTATTACTTATCTAATCAATTGATAATCTTGTGCTGAGTTTTTGAAAGGATTAGTCTGCCTTTGTTTTGTTCAAATCACAGCTGTGAAAAGGTTTTGTGCTGCCATGGGACAGGCAACGTGAACCTGGGTTGTGTTTGTGTCATTTTTTCCCATAAAGTAGACATATGTCACATTGTACCAGATTAACTAGGCTATGAGCATCTTATAGAATAAGAGAATAATGAGGAAGTCAAGTTGGTATAGATCATGTTGCGGGTTTATTATGTCATTTATAAAAATAATAATATGAAAGCTCAAATATACTATTACCAACACCAACATGGCTTCCACCTTCAGAGTTTCCCCTTATTCTATATCACTAGAAACTGATCTGTGGAACTGTTGGCTTAAGATCACCTTGAATCTTGCCTTTGTTTTCTGCAAATGACTTCAAAGGGTGTTTGTCTTCACTCATGTGTAAGTCATTTTAAGAGTATAGTATGTAAAGTTTTGTTAGAGACTTCCAACTCACCATCTTTACTCTGTGCAGCTTTGCTTATTTTGATTCACACAGAGATTTTTAGCTTTATGTTTTTGATTTTAACATCAAGTTGTACAGGTATATCTTTTATTTTCTTTCAGAAATGCAATAGAACCTACTGGGGCAAGGCCAAGAAAACCTTGTAATTGTACAAAATCTCAATGTTTAAAACTGTGAGTAGGTTTCAGTGCTGTATATTGCAAAAAATTATGTAGGGGTATATAGAACTGCCAATGAATGAACATTTTGTTTCAACTGTAAAAATACAAAGGAACTGTTATGATGTAGCACAAAGGTATTGATTCTAGTTTTACTTGCATTTCTGTTAAACCAGGGGCTGACATTTGTATCTATTTGCTGGGCTTGTAAGGTTACAGTTTCAAACATTTCAAAGAAGTTAAAAAATGATAATCATACATTTGTAACATAACATTAACAGAGTTGTCAGATTTTGCGAATATTTAACAATGAAATATCATATAAGTGAAATAGCATTCAATATGATGCAAAATACCAATCAAATAAATCAAGCAATGAATAAAATAACATTCACACCAAAAATTTGTATAGTGTTTGATTCTAAAGTACAAACTTTTTTTTCTTTTCAGTTATTGTGACTGTTTCGCCAATGGCGAGTTTTGTCATGATTGTAACTGTACAAATTGTGCTAATAATCTGGAACATGAAGAGGGACGGTCAAGAGCAATTAAGGCATGTCTTGATCGGAACCCCATGGCTTTTCATCCAAAGATTGGTGAGTAGAATATTGGAGACAAAAAAAATGTCAGTCATGTGTTATGCATACCCTGGAAAGGCTAAGTCATAAAGATGAAAAACCCATGAGTAGGATGTTAAATGCCAATCACTTATGTAAATAATTGCCAATTTTCCTACTTTTGTAAAAAATATGAGGGAAATGCTGTTGTCCGACATGAAACACCAAGCAAATAAACGAATAAAAACTAAATCATGTTTTAAGAATTGTTAAAAGTAATGCAACTTTCCTAGGCAATTCTTATGTCGCCACAAAGTTCTGACATAGGCCTTGCCACGGATACCCAGCTTTCGCTGTCAGACAAACTTGAAAGTAAAATTGCTAAAAGGCATAGTCCAATCAAATACGCCTTTACACATATAGGCTTCGTAAGACAGAGATTTTCCGCTTCCTGTTTTGGTGCATACAAATACATCCTTCTTCTCTAGCAACGATGTCAATGCTTTATTTTGATTGTCGGTGTGATTCCAAACTTCTGTCTTACTTCTTTAAATTTGTTTATCGTATCTCTCAACTCGTCTTCCTCAGTGTTGGTCTCCATCTTTGTATAAATCCTCTTGTTATCTATCATGTCATTGGCTGTTCAACGATTTTGGGACTGGCGCTAGGAGAGATAACTCCTCCTGGCTTGCCAAGAAAGAATAAGTAAATGTGACAAGGGGAGGATAGAGTTTTATGTCGGGCCTCGCCTTGTCTCGAGAAGATGTGAGTTATGATGCTTTGTGGAAAACACAGAATATGGAGCTCATATTTGTGAAACTGCTAGTTTAATGATATTGTTGAGCATCTTGAATATCTTTAAGTTTAAATTATGTTATCTGGCATCATCAAAGAGAAAACAATCATCATTATTTAATTTTTTGTTTGCATGTTTAAACAGGCAAAGGTCGTGTTGGTGACGGTGACAGACGACACAACAAAGGTTGTAACTGTAAGAGGTCTGGCTGTTTGAAAAACTACTGTGAATGTTATGAGGTAAGTAACTTGTCAGACCAGACAGGGACATGAAATCAAATGCACATTAGTGATTCCAAAGAAGGAATGGCATACTGCTCCACATTGTATAGAAACAATATCTTGAATTTTTTTAAAAAGTTCAGACTTGGAACTTCCAGAAAATATTAGTTCCTATTAAAACCCTTGCCCTTCAGGACAAATTTGTTGAAGATTAGGGTACACAAGTTTCACTTTATCAGGTGTACAATGCATATGTTTATTATGTTACGAATTAGGGACTACAGAAATCAGTCAGTTGAGGTTAGATTATAGTATATACTAGTGTCTGGGTGCAAGTTGCACTTATGATTATTAGAAACCAAGGGGATAAAGTTCACTAGAGTTATGTCCCTTGGCTTTCAGAGCGCACATCAACTGACTTAGTTGGATCATCAATCATATCTGGTCACCGTTGTTTCTGCAAAATGTTCAATGATATACTCACGGCTCGAAAAAATGCAAACTTGATCGGGAACTGCTGTCGGCATTGCTAAAAGTGATCGCCAGCCACTGACGAAAAACGCGAGACAGCCACTGTTTTTGCTTTACTTGATAAAACAGCAATTATATATATAGAAGTAACCGATTATATTTTGTTACATATCATACTTTATTTCATTAATTTGCTCGGCATATTACCATAGGCCGG
>JAVFBZ010168565.1:4763-22108 GCA_032466195.1 Katharina tunicata
TAAGACGTCTACTTTCCCTCACCTATAGTCTCAATAAGACGTCTACTTTCCCTCACCTATAGTCTCAATAAGACGTCTACTTTCCCTCACCTATAGTCTCAATAAGACGTCTACTTTCCCTCACCTATAGTCTCAATAAGATGTCCACTTTCCCTAACATACAGCCTCAATAACAAATTAACTTTAAACTTATGTAACTTGAAATCAAACTCACAGATTCCCTTTAACTTGGGTTATACCTCCTGTGCAGACGATGGATTAATCCATTAATTCTGCACACTTTCATGACTGCCATTGCATATTTAACAATATTTCTGCTTAGATACTCATTACTGTACATGTATGTTGTGAATATCATAACGTTAAATTAAATTTATGATTATCTTCAAACTTCCTTCGTCTCAGAACATGGACTCAATATTTGTCAATGTTGGTATGTGTTTGAGGGAAGAGAAATGGTACATTGATTGGGCACACTTCAAACACTTATCTATATCAGTTTGTCAGTATTGAAAGTAAGCCTGAAAACATACATGTGGTAAGAACCATCATTGTACACCTATGATTTATTCATGAACATCGAGTTACTCTTACTCTTTCAATTAATTAAAATCTCTGATATTAATGAATTGTGGTCTGGAATTAATCAGAAGTGATCATCTTTATGATGGACAGTTAATACCCTCAGTGGCAGTATTATCTTTAAGTCATTACTACTCTCATCTTTATTCACCATCAGTATTCACAGATCACAGATTAATTGATATTTGCAATGATAAAAAAAGAGTTTATTCTCCAGAAACTACTCCTAGGTCCACGCTGAATCTAAATGAAGTTAGATATTTATCTTGTGTAAATATTCTAATTATTATATTATAGTACGTAGAAAAACCTGCCACTGTTGGTGCAGTCTAACACATATTCGTGTTCATTGTTTCTTCATCTCAAGAGTTACTTCCCTCGCGCATAGATCAACATACAACTCACTGGAATTATTTTCTACGCCCACATCATAGATAGAATTTTTTGGCAATTGTCTGCAACTAATTGCGACTGATACTTTAGCACATAGTTCGACGCAACTGTCATTGACTGACTGATCAGAGACTGGTCATCACATGATCTGTTCTAAATGGCTGCTCTCGTAAACATTGTCCGTGAACATTACAAAGTTGCATTCTGAATAATTTTGAACACAACAAATGTGAATACCCTTTTGGAAGTTTTTCACAAAGCAACATGACTGTCTTAAATTTTGACACAACTACAGCATGACATGATCAGTTTCAGTCGCAGACACCCAGTTGCAATTTGTTGCAAGGCCGATCTACTCCAGGCTTTAAGTCTAACCTTAAACTCCAATCAAATGCTAAGTGGCATCAGGAAGCCAATTTGTTGTTATGTCCTGTAAATGTATTGTGGCATTGCTTACAGTCGTGTCCTTCACCAATTGGGCTGGCATGGCATCATGTAAGTGAAATAACTTTAAGTACGGCGTAAAACCCCAATCAAACAAAGAATCCTAATAAGTACGGCGTAAAAACCCAATCAATCAGTACTGAAGGTTGAGAACTTCCTGATTACTGCTGTTATCCGGAGATTATCTTGTAATACTTATCCCCTAGATACTGTATGTTCTCAAGGTTTAGATCATACCTGATTATCTCCAGCATTGATCTAAATTTTATCTATCATTGTTGAAAGGGGACCGTATCAATTTTGCTTGACTCAAATTCGCAATGACAAGTAGGTTCAGAAGATAATTTGAAAAATCTCTGCCACTTTCATGCATGAGCTTTTCAAGAAAATATTACTTGTGAGGTGCTACTACTTAATTTAAAAATAACTAGTCTACAGTGTACATGTAGGTTAGTGATTTCCACTTAGTACAGTGTTAAATATATTGTGTTATTTATTTGTGAGAGAGTTGAGTATTAAAAAGGGCTGGTAATAAGGATTTTCAGGTGGAGTATGTATTCACTGTATTGAAGTGCAATCCTTGTCAGAGTCAATTGTCTACTGATTAGTCAGACCAGATTTTCTGACTTATATGCACACTGCAAAATTCAAGTTTAAATTTGCTCTTTAGTGTGAACTCCTTCTTCTAGAATAGCATAGAAATAGAATAGGAAGCACATGTTCGACACATATATGAAAGTTGTTTCTCCTTGAGTGCATTCATCAGTTTTCATTCCTGAGTGCTCGAAATATATTTGTGATACTTTGTTGTCAGGTTCTGTTGATTTGTCATTTGTCGACAACAAAACTATCTGTATCTGTTTACAGACCTATATAGCGAAATCTCAGAGGTTTAATTTTGACGAAGGGTGATAACATTGTGTAATCCATGAGGAAAACGGGTCAATAGATGTAAATTGAATGAGGTTCTAGATTGGTGTCTTCTAAGCGTCTATACTGAATGTTCCAAACATAACTAATTACTGTATATTCTTTTAAATGAATGTATTATGAAAATGTACGGGTACCGTATGTGGTATTTTGTACTCTGTATTTTGTACTCTGTAATTTTCCTTTATTGTTGAGGAGATTCCCTAGTGGCCTTGTGGCTGTGGGTTATCCTCATTAAAGAAATAAAGAATTAAATTAAATTGATCTGTCTGATTGGTCTAACCGTCTGCAATAAAACTATGGACCTTGAGTCTGAAATAAAGAACCCTCATCAATACAGCCCTGTAGTGTCTTTGCAATATACATGTATTAGTTATTAGCCATTTTTTATATCAATGTTCTTTTACCTGTCACAGATTTTAACATGCCTTTGTTCTTTCTCATACGTGACTTTTATGGGCACATGTGCACGTCTGCCCTGCACATGTTACTCATTTGACATACTCGTACCTGTGCACTCAGAGTTAATGATATCAACAACAACAATATAAGACAAAATTTATCTCATCTTGTCACCACAGTACTAGTGGTCATTAATCCACTTTTTGTGTTGAACCTCCTATGCCCTGGTGCTCAAAGGCATTGGAAAATGGATTGTTGTGATGTGTTGTCAGCATAGTGTTAGCCAGAAATCAAAACGAGGGTGTCTCAAATCACTATTTTCACAGAAACAGGTGTCTCATTGTATGTTTTCCCTATCTTTCCCATGTTAAATTTGACTCAAACAGGGTGTCTCAATTGGCTTTTGGGTGTCTCAAAAACACTGAGACACCCCTAGAGCTGGCTAACACTATGGTTGTCAGTGTCATTTAGGGTAGCTTCCTGAAGTACAGCACAATACTCTGGCCATATAAGAACACCTACATGTACATTATTTATACTGTATACATTGTACATGATGATACATTATGTTCCTTGCAGGAAGTTTTAGGTGGTTAGTTGCATTAGTTTACCAGATAATTGTTTTGTAATTAGCATTCAAAGTTAGCATTTAAAATTATTGACGTTTTGTTGTGTTGTCTATTAACTTTAACAAACCCGACTGGACACTACATTATAAGCAGATTCTTTGTGGAAGTGTGGTTAAGCAGCAGAAATACAGCTGGGGAGATGGAACTCCTGACATTTATAGAAAACATGAAAAATGAAGTGAATTATGCCCGGCAGCAACCTTTTAAAGATCCTGTTTCTACATTACATTAATTATTGAAGTAGCCAGTGTTAAATGTGGCAAATGTTTGAAATTACTGGCTGAACTTAACCTGTGTGCAATATTTAATGAGCTATTCATAAACCAAAGCAGTGGTGTTTTCTGAGGCTTAACATGGAAGTAAGGTGTTAGGGCCAACTGTTTGTTTCTGTAGATGTGGAGGTGAAATCATGACTGGGTCTCTTCACTGAAGTATTACTGCAGGAATGAAACTTTTTCTATTCACCAAAGATGGATGTAACTAACTCTAAATTCACCAAAAATAGCAATCTATTTATGTGTACATGACAGCATTAAGGCCCTGGAAATAGACAAAGATCCTGCCAGGAAACCAAACATCTTGCTAAAAAGTTGATCCACAAATAAATTAAGCTTACACGTACATGCTGCTTGTTTTTTCTAACGAAGAAACAGCTACCGTAACATGTACTCAGTACCATGTTTAACATAACAATTAAAGCTGTACTGTAATGTGTTCAGGTTTGTCATGCTTTTAGTTTTGTTTTTTTAATTATTATTTAAAAGTTTAAGTGTATAAGTGTGTCACAACAGGACAGACATAATGTTAAGTTAGACAAACCAAATCTTTACTTAACGAAAGTCCCCACTGCTTAAAATGCAACTTAAATCTTTCAATTACCTGTCATTAATTCTGCTATAAAATGAACTGACACTTTTTCTTGGCAGTTGAAGTGAGTGGTGAGAGGGTATGGAGGGAAGGTACCCTGACATCCAGGTGAGATGGCCACCAGAGGGCATGCTTCCTCCAACAATATATCTTTTACTGAGTATTTTCTGAGTCTTGAGTTTTTCCAGTTGGATGCTTCTTTTGGCATGGCTTTATTTTTAAACAGTTTGAACAGTACTGCACGACAGAAATCTTTCATCACCTGTATGAGCTGGATGGCTTGGATGCACATGAACTTTAGGAACACTTTTCATTCTTACACCTTTGATCTTTAATAGTCTTGGCTCCCAGATTGCTGTTTTACTGGTTTTTATCAGTCTTGCCCTCTGACCAATGTCGGTTTGAATTAGACACATTACTCTGCTTGAAAAGACATCACCTGTGCTTTACAGTTATATAACATTTAAGTTTCAAGATACAAATAAATCAAAATGGAAAATTAACATTGGTTAAAAAATGAATTGAAAATTAAAAGAAATTTTGTTGTTTTTTGGTTGGTGACTGATATTTTACTTTTGACATATGCATTTTAAGTTTTACTTTTATCTTTCTAATATCTCTATAGCAGACTTTCTTTAGAGGGCATATTATATGAAGTCGACTGGCTTGTAAATTTAATTTGAATCTGAGAAATGTCAGTAAACTGATAGAACATGTTAGTGTTTAAATAAAACAAATGGTCTTGTCCACCATTCTTCTGAATAATTTACCCTGGACATGAATTAAATATTATTTCTGAATTAAATATATTTTATAATAGTGTGAGAAAGAAAATTGTGCATGCCTCCACCAGGATTCGAACCCCGGACTAGCTAACAGAGCCAGTGCTCTTACATGCACTTTAATACTATGTAGGCTTCAGGGGCTCATAGTAGAACCACTACATAGTTTCATTGGGGTTAAGGCTGTGGATCTTTCTCTATAGAGTGCACTGATAAAGGGACACTAAAGTAGCATCTTTTGATACAGATATTTTCCTCTTATACAGTTTTATTTTTTGCGTTTTTGTGACAATTTGGTTCTGGCATATATATATTTTGTAATATGTAGAGAAAGAAAATACATATACTCTACAAAAATATATGTTAAAGCAGTATATAATATATCTATTGATTGAGCATGATGCTTTAGAAGGATTTAGTATCAATTTTCAAAACATATGAAAACTTTCATGAACAGAATGTTATTTTCTATTTGACCGCTGGATTTGCCTTTTTACAGCTGTACAAAGGAATCTGCTAATGCTATAATATTACATTCCTTTACATTCTAAAAGAAGTAGTATCTAAATAGATGTAGCGGTAAAAGCATTTTAAACAAAAGACCTCCTGTTTACCCTTAGACAAAACTGAAACTTCTCACTTAATTTCAAAATTTCTCTCGAATGTGGCATAAAACACCAATCAATCAATCAATAAAAATTTCTCTCCAGACCTTGCTTTTGTTGGGACTGATCTTGTGTGCTTTCATGAAAGAGTCCTTACAAAGGATGCTTACAAAAATCAAATCATGGAGTTTTCAATAAACTGATTGATATTTTTGGAGTAAATTTCACTTTGACTCAATTTTTCCACATTGCTATGCTGTACATTGTAAGTATAATTTGGAGATTTTACATTGTGTCTCTCAAAAGCAGGATTTAGCGAGTTTAATGTATTTATTCTACATAAGGAAAATTGGTGTACGTTAATAAGTAAACACTTAAAGTTTTTAAATATTGGTAATCTTTAAGAAAGACTTATGTGGCCAATTTTAGTTATTTACATCTACACATTTAAATTTAATAAACAAAGTCAATTTTTAAATTTACTGTGAATCATTATTTGAGTTTAGTTTTCAATGTTTCTCAGTGGTAGTCCCACAGGTCTCATCTGGTTTAGATTTAAGTTCTGATATTAATGTATAATTTGGCAGGTTGCCAGACTGTTGTATCAGACCAACTGGTGTTTTATGGGCCAAGTGACATTCCAACTCTATCAAGATTAGATTTTACAAGTTAACAATATTTACAGCTTCAACACCTACTTTCTGTCACATGCTTCTTTCTGTACCAGTGACATATAAAATGGTTTGGTCATTCCCTGTTCTATAACTTAACTGTATACTGTCAACACTAGATGTTATATTGTAGTATCATTTCCGATTGTCCTGAGTGGATGTTGGACTTGGTGTCTTAGTTTTAGGCTGCTGTTGTTAAGTAGACGTGCTGTTTTTATGAACACCCTGTCACATGACACCTGGCATGAAAGAGAAATGACACTAAAAACATAACAATTAACTATGTACCCAAAACCACTTTTATTTTAAGTCAGACCTGAATTCAAGCCTGTAGGGAATACTTGTACCCAAAGGTTTCTGTATTGCACCCAGACTTGCTGAAGTCTTTACACTGTACAAATTGGTCAAACCTTCTTTTTTTTCAATTCTTGATATACATGTACATGTACCATGTTAGCCTTCAAATGACGTTTAAATAAGAAGTGTTGTGTTCAGTTCTTCATCAAACCCCAAAATTGCCTTGTAAGTCAAAATACCCTTCAGTTAATCATGTTACAGAACTACAGCTTTTTCTAGTTGGCTTGAGCACACTAATGTAATACATATATTAAATATCAGCATGGAGTCAGTGTGAACCGAGCGAGCGGCTAAACAGTTGTGTAACAATTACTTGGCAGACTTCAGACTAAACACTTTTTAAATAACAACATGTTAAGTCTAGACTTGACTAAAGTATATCACAAGTGCTATGGGTGTTTATCCAGATGGTCACATTAGGATACCTTGACATTCTCCTTCTAAATCACACTAACAGCAGTAACAGGATTCTCCCTGGCCTTGGCTAAATTGGTTTTGTATAATGCTTCAGTACTTATGTTACCATAACTAATACAGTTAAGAAGTACTGTACCTTACTGTTCATTAAACTTGACTGAAGCCCTAGATGTTTTATATATATGTGAAATGGCCTTTTTTTTTTTTTAATGCATAACACACCCAGCAAACAAGGACTGATCCTAATCAATTTATTTGGACAGGATGTTCATGGTGGTTTTGAATTGTGACATAAAGTAACTGGTAGCTTTGGAGACTTATTTTGTTTTTTTATCGCAATTGGTAGTACCATATATATTACACACCAGCTCAAGAAAAAAAAACATGTTTTTTCGTTAAATTTTATAGTAGCTGTTGACGACCTTGTGCCAGGCTATTTTGTTGAGCCAGATACTTATATACGACTTGACTGTGGTTTGTTTGAGATTTGAGTTTGAAACATAATAATAACCCCTTAGTGCCCAAGACACTGGAGGCATTACTGTTCTCTCTGGGTTATAAGTTATTTATGTAATCCTGTGATTTTACAGGTTTTAATTGTGGAAAGTGGTTCGCTTCTACAGCGAGGTTGTTTGTCAGCTGTACACGTATCTGTATTGTCTTCTTGTGTTTAATGAGATCTTATTGAATAGCTACATGTAGCGTGTGTTAACATGACTCTGGTTGTTATTGTCAGGTTCTTCGGACAGGTGCCAATGTAATGTTTGTCACGTCATCTCTGAACAACATGCCACTAGCACCTCCCTTTAAAACCCAACCAGAGAAGTCAGAATAAATCCATATAGATTTCTAGCAGTCCTATTACATACCACTGAGGCGTAATCTTGTTTGATGAGGTAGATACAGCTGCTAGTTGTGAGATAAGAACAGCCTATCTCAATACACCTAACCTGTCAGACAACATTTTTAGCTATCAATTTACCTGAACTATTGGATATTTACCCTATATACTGTTATGCTAAAGGCTATAAAATGTATTTGGTGAGCTACATTTAGATTGATGTAAAAAGAATATTATTCTAATGTATTAAACATTGTCCAAGGCTGATATGGGATTATGTTACACCAGGAAAACTGTTTTTGTCAATATTGAAAAGTATTACTTAATCCTCATTGACATTGATTAATAATTTACACCTTCTGTGATAAGTATTTTTATGTCAGTTTTCAGCAAATAACAAAACTTACATTTTATACCATGCACATTGTTATAGCAGTCTCGTTGCGTTAGTAATTTGTAATAATGTAATTTTTATATGTTTTTTTTTTACTTCTATTATTGTATAGTATGCATCAACTTCTTATGTTTTAACCTGAACATTTATCTGTTTTTGAGGGCAATCTCTGAACAGTATTTAACATGTGTTATTGATTCTGATAGTTCCCACTGCGTTGTTTGTGTGTGTTGTCAGGGCATGTGTAAATATGCATGAACGGATTTTATTACATACCAGATCTATATTGCTATTTCTTGTATGATCCCGTTTGTTCATGAGTTATCAGAACAATAAATTAAGGTGAAGAATCTAAGGTAATTGTATGTCAAGCCTAGGAATGGTGGTGAGTCTTCTTCACTGCACCTGGTATAGCTCTCAATCCCCTCCCCCTCTCTTCATTAAGGTATTCAAGAAGAGTTTTAGTTTTGTAATGTAGTCCCCTTCAATGTACCCGGAATAGGTTCAATCCTCCCTGTGGATCTTGTGTAAAAAAGGGAAGTTTTCTGATGGCTGCCGAGTTCACGAGGTGGTTTTTACGAGGTTTCTTGCTTGTCCACCATACACCAGCAACGCAAATTAATAATTGATAATAAGACGTCACATACGTGAAATACTCTTGTGTACGATGTTAAACACCAATCAAACAAACAAACCATGGTTTTTATTATAAGCTTCATAAAAATCTTAAATACATGGTTAAATCTAGGTAGGGCATTTGATTTTGATTTAGTAACACTAACATGTGGTGGTAAAATATCAAACTGACTGGTACACACATTAAACTTTGTGTTTGTGAAGCTGACTGACATGCCCTAAAAATAAGTAACAGAAACACAGACATGCTGAATTACCTAATTCTTTAATATGTATTTGATGACGTATTCATAAAGTCTGTCACTTTGTTGTACATATATACGCCCTATGACGTTGAATCTGTTTTCATGACTTACAAATATATATATATATATGTAAGCTTTTTCAATTGCTTTATAAATGACGCTTACGTAGGTGTAATTATGACCTTAAGTTGTGACAAACAATTCCCCATTGTTTGTGTAATAGACTGTATTGTGGAGGTGGTCAGTTATGATGACATGTACAGTGTGTATTGAGACAGGTGATAGGGCACAGGTGAAACAAATCCTACTCGATCACTTTACAAGCACCATGGTTCACACTACATGTAAAACATATATGTGACCTGCCAAACTGTCTCTGCCTAAGGTTTGCCAGAAATTCAGAATACATGTAGTGTAAGCCACAGAGTTGTCTTTAGGGGAAAAGCTGGTTTTACACCCCCGTTTGGATCAGATTTAATTTACGAATAACAAATTTTGATAGACGCATGTTGTTAATAATATTATACTAAATACAATGCTTGTTTGTATACACCTCTGAAAAATGCTCTACTGTATATCTGGTCACAGATCCTTCATCAAAACTGTTTAGAGATTGCCTTTTGTCGTTAAACAATTATCCTGGATTGACTTCTCTCTCAATTAGTGAAGTGATTACCTTAGTCTCAATGATTATATCACTGAGTACTTACATGAACCTACAGGCTTTTGACATTGAACAGCTTAAACATGTCTAGGGGAGATAACTTCTCATTAATTAAAACAAGATACATTCACTCAAGACAATTTTGGGTAATATCTAGATCAACTAAAATGCTGTGCTGGTGATTTTCTCAGGGAGATTATTTTGGTGCTGTTACACATGGACATTGAGAGCCTCTTTACAAGCAGTATTTATGTTTAGTTATATTTCTGATTGCCTTGTTTTGTGTTAGTTATTAATTCCAACAATATCCAAACTACTGACCAATACTGATAAAAAAAGCACCATTTGTTATTCCAGATAACTAGAGTTTTTGGTTAGTAAATCACTTAACTCTTTTGATCAAGATAAATAAATGTAGTGTAGTATCTCGAATATACCCTTGGGGTTCTTGACCTTTCCCACAACCTCAACCCTTTCTGCAATTTGACCCTTTAGCCCAATCTCCTTGTTTTGTGCTATGGCTCGTCTAGTCCCCCATACAATGTAACCCTGCCTGTGAGTTGTGTGACAGTAATGAGAATACAGGTGTTGAATTACAGTCCATGTTTAAACTGCATACACATTAGGTTAATAGGTGTCAGTTCATGAATAAATAAACTACATAAGATTTGTCTGAGCAGGATCTTCGCCTTTGTTAACTTTATAAACAGAATTCAGAGCTGACCCAGGGATGCAAATCAACTTTCATTTCCTTCAAGTAAGGTGATAATGAAATGTGCATTTTGATTCAGGCATCTCACAAAACAAGCTTTGTCCTATTTACCTGGCTATGTATACTGTGTTGTACAAGTAAATACTCTAGTTATTGACTGATACCAAGGTATTATAGCAAAGCCATAGTAAAATGGGTGACCAATTTGTTAAGCATTGGACCCAGAATAGATTCAATTTCCCTTGTGGACCTTAAGTATATAAGGAAAGTTTAACGACAGAGTTTGTTTGGTGGTTTTGGCTAGGTTTCTTCTCGGTTTTTCACAATACACCTGCAACGCAAAGGTTTCATACAGTTGAAATACTTTTGAGTACGGCGTTAAACACCCATCAAATACATTTTAAAAAACTTTGTGTTTGAAGATCATGAAAAAAGGTTTAGCCACCTTGTGGATGTTTCCTACTAATAGTAATACTGTTAACCAGTAGCTGAATTTACCTGAAGATAGCTGTATTTTAATGGGTTTTAGGATCATGTAAATTAAGTTATATACTTAATTACATACAATTTGCAAACAACACGGATCTATAAGGGATAGAATATTTACAGCATACTAGTATATATAGTGGGCTACATGTAGCAAAAGCCTATTATAATCTGTGTACAATGTAGATGTTTTGTAATATGTAGGTTATGTTTTGCAGTCATTCCCATTTTCTACCTTACCTACATATATGCTGAGAGAAATTAAAACTAGCTAAAGCACACTTTTCGCATTTGGCCATATTTATCGAGCTGCTGTCAGAAGATATAAAAGATAAATTATTTAGCCCTTGATATAAGCTTAGTCATTGTTAGTTTCAGTGTTTTAGATAATTGCTTTACAGGGAATGGAATTTACAATTGTTCTGTAAATGCTAAATGGCCAGGGGCACAATGTAAGGTTGACATTCTGTTTGTGACATTTCTCTTGTAATGCTTTCTTTTCAGGGTTGTTTGATATAGGAACAGGTTATTTAATACAAAATTGAAAAAACATAAACACACATGAACCAATTTTATTTTATTTTATTTTTAAACCAAACTGCATGAATTTATACATGATCTGTGCATGTGTTACGAAGGTCCTGTTTGATGAGCATTTTTAAAAGAGGCCTGTGTTACTTAGGCTATTTATGAACTGTCTGCATTTTGTGGTTGGTGTGATCTTACCTGGTGCTCTTTGAACATAGGTCCTGCTCAAGTGTGTTTGTTTTCACATGTAGGATGATGCGTACAAACTGTAAATGACACCACTTTTAGTTTTTTTTTTTTTGTGTTTTGTTTTTCTTCTTTGATCACTTATTGTTGGTGGTTCTTTATGATATGGAGGGAAGAATGAAAATGATGTTTTCCTTCAGCATAAAAACACCTTGCAGTTAGGTGCTATTTTCTTCAGTCAGACAGATATTTGATGGAAAAGTGTTGGCAAATGACCAGTTCGAGTCTTGCATCTCACTTGACTGAAGGGCCCGCACCGTGGCTCAGTGGTTAGCGCGTCTGACAGTGACTGCAGATCCTCCTTTGATATACTGCACAGGTTGACCTGAGGTATATGAGGGTGTCACACGAGGTGACTTCAGCAATCGTAGGTGCAGTTTTTACGAGGTTTCCTCCCGGTTTTCCACCGTATTGGGTATAACAGATTAAGAAGTGGAGAATCCGTCGTCATTTAAATGAAATACTCTTGAGTACGACGTTAAACACCAATCAAACAAACAAACACTTGACTGAATTACACGTAGGTGTAAGTGAGGTCGGTTATAATAAAAAACAGATATTATTACTTTCCCAAATCTAAGGTTGGTTGACCCAAACTTTCTGTGCCCTTTTGTTCACTGAGCTAAATGGCATCAGGAAGCTGATTTGTTGTGATGGCTTGGCTTTCGTCCTGTTGTCCTGTGTGTTTCCAGTGTCATTTAGGCTGGGTTCCTTCACCCATGAATTCCATAATGCATTGGACTGGCTTTCAATAATGTGCGTGAAATACACTGTAGCCTTAAGTACAGAGCATCCACAATCAAAATGAATTGGGTTTAATGGTTTTGGTGTCTGTTTTTTTGTTCTGTAAATGATCTGTGTTGTTTGCGGGTGGTTGGGTGGGCGCCACCTGTGCCCTGGTGCACTCTGAGATAAGAACCTGTGCCCCGGTGCACTCTGAGATAAGAACCTGTGCCCTGGTGCACTCTGAGATAAGAGGCACAGGATGCTGATTTGTTCTGGTGTCCTGTAATGATAATGTAATGTAAATGTTTTGTCCAGTCTTGCATGTTGCCAGCATTGTTTACAGTGGTTTCCTTCACTGATTGGACTGGCACTCAGTCATATAAGTGAAATAACCTTGAGAACTGTGTAAAACCCCAATCAAACAAACAATCTGGGTTGTTTAGTTTGTTGCCAGTGTCATACAGTTTGGTTTCCTTCACCCATTGGGTTGACACGCCGTCACGAGTGAAATAACCTTGAGAACTGTGTGAAACCCCAATCAAACAAACAATCTGGGTTGTTTAGATTGTTGCCAGTGTCATACAGTTTGGTTTCCTTCACCCATTGGGTTGGCACCCCTCATATGAGTGAAATAACCTTGAGAACTGTGAGAAACCCTAAACAAACAAACAAACAAACTTAAAAATCTGAAGGATTCTGTTTGTAATGAGTGAACCCTTTGATCACACTGGTCTCCTGAATACAGGAATCTTCTATTAAAATTCCAGCCTAGGTCATAAGGCGTGGACAGCCACATTCATTCAGTATCATCAATTAAATACAGAAATGTACAAGAGTTATCTCATAAAAAAAATAAATGTCTTGCTCAACATGAAAAAATATAGAAAAGGATAATATAAGATGCATATCATGGTCCTGCTAAAATTCACACATGGATTATAATTATATTGTATAAATCTTGCTGAGTCTATGGAAGACTGGAATGGTATACATGTACCACTTATCTTTGAGTTTGTTTTGTTCGTAACACCATATGTAATAGTATGTAGACAAATTTCTTGCTATGTATTGGGTAGATATCTTGAGCTTTGTGTTAATCTCCTGTTTAAGGTGATAATTGAACAGTTTGCATCACATATACAGACTAACTAGGTGCCAATAATCTCAATGATTTTTACCTGATAAGTTGATGATCTTCTGGAAGATTTCTAACGTTTTTGTAGGAATAAGAAGTTGCATATAAAGATGAAATCTGATAATGTAACAAATTCAGAGCATAGGAAGTGGCTTTATATTAACTGTGTTGTTTTCATCTGATAATCATCTAGGAAGTATTTGATAAATCATGTATATATACACGCAGATGGAGTTGCTGGTTCAGTGTTTGCCTAAAACTCAATAATTAGCATAATATGTCAATGACGAATGGCTGTGATTGGATAATAATGGGGGCTGCTGTGTCAAACAGAGCTGTATTCATCAGTGTTTGTCAGAGAAGTTATTTGCGTGGCCTTCCCCCCAGGCCACTCTCTCTAATGTCTTCTGATGTGGATGTGATAGCCCTGATTAGTTAGAAGATCAACTAAAACATAAGCAATAGCTGCTTCATTGTAATATTAGTGCTGACTGAGTCCAGACATCTCTTAACACAGGATAGTACTGTGGAATTTCTCTTCTATCACATCTTAAACCTTAAACATTCTCACCTGACTTTCTTACCTGACTCACCTGGCTGCTGCTACCTGTCTGGGATATTTACCTGGGAAGTTATTAATCGAGCTAACTCAATCCTGTGTTCCATCAGCATGAGTTTATTACTGCGGCCTGAAAGGGTTTCATTATTTGATGATCCATGTAAGACCATTATGTTTGCTTATATTTTGTATTCCTTCCTCATATATGATTATTTGTAGATCTTTTACTATGTCACCACTCGTTAGTTTACACAAATTTTGTAACTTTTTCATTTTTGGACTGCATGTTACACCCCGACAATATAGGTTACCCTGACAATAAGGATATCATATCTAGGATTTTACTTTTATCTCTCAAGTAAGCGTTGGGATCTTCCTGTGGTGTGGGATTATAATAAAAATAATTATTATTATTATCCAAGCTCCCTGATCTTACGTTTTGTTTTGTGTATCCAGCTTAGCTGATTTTGTTTAAGGTCTCCCAGCAGGTGCCTTGATGATCTCTGAGCTAAGGGGCATCAAGAAGCAGATTTGTTGTGGTGTCGTCCTCTTTATGTACAGTGGTGACTTCTGTGTTGCCATGGTAGTTTCAGGTGGTTTCCTTCTCCCACTGGGCTGACACGCTGTCATATGAGTGAGATTACTAAGTTAAACATAAAACCCCAATCAAACAAACAAACAAATCAATGTCTTTCACTGTCCACTACACTTTTCTTGTGTCTTGAGCTTAGCTGATTTTCCGCAATGTCTTAAGCAGTTGATTCGCACTTTGCCTGTTGCACACTATTTTGTCTACCGCTGGAATTCCATGATTTACAGGTGAAAATCTTTTTATGGTGCAAAGTGATGCTGTTCCATAGCAGTTGGAACATTCTTAGTTACGTGGCCAGTCTAGTTTGAGTATGTAGATTTTGAGCTGTGAGCTATACATGTATATTATTTAGCATCCATGTACTATAGTAAGTCATTTTACATTGCACCTTCACAGGAATTTAACCTCTTTTTTTGTTCAACCTTAAATTTTGTAATGCTTTGTACTATATTGTCATTTTAGGTACACAATTAATTGCCTTTATATAAGATTTAAAGTTTTGTTATAAGGACATGTCATTAGTTTTTCAGATACATGTAAGGTTGACAGACATATTTCAATGCGTCCACAGTTAATTAAAACTGTGTGTGCATGCCCTTAATAATAAAAAATAAAAGTATATAAAGATTTCATATCTCTGTGATATATTTAAAAAAATTATCAGACCACTTGTTATGGGCTAGAATTAATTTTTTCCCTGGATTGTGACTTTTGTAGCAAAGCATTTAGAGCGTATTATATTGAGATTGTAAAGATATTTCTGTGTGACACTATTAGTGTACTTTTTATAACAGCAGAGTCTGGGTCATTTTGTAAATCTGTCGTCTTTTTTTTACCTGGGATAATTACTATGAAGATAGGACAGGTAGAGATAGTAATCAGGTCACTAATGTCACCGCTAAGGGGAGGTTTTGTTGCCTGCCTTTACTGTGTGTGATCTGGTAAACAGAAAGTAATTAACTGAAAAATGACACATTGTCAGGTTTGGTGTTGGGTGTTTCCTGCTGTATGAACATGCCACAAATTAGTGAACACACCTCCACTATAATCAGCTCAATTGAAGAGCTGCTTATGGACTTTGTGTCCAGCATGTCACATTTATGTTACTTGTATGTAGAATGTAATGAGGGAGACTAGAATTGTTGACATACCTGTGGCATGCTGGAGGGTTAGGTGTTCGATATCCTTTCCTTTGAGGCAACACTTTTGTCATATGGCCATAAACAAAAAATAAAAATCCACCAACATTGCACAAGTTGAGCTTCGAACTCAGATCAAGCAAACAAATTGCTTGAATGTTATAATTATATGTAGCTATTTTGTTCACGTTGTATGTTTGGCAAACTGTGATTACAATTGATTGCATGATTTTGTAAACGTGCTGTTTTTAGTTTCTGTAAGAAAGAATAAGGGTTGCGTCTGCCTGTCTGGGAGGTGTATCAGAAGTTTTAGGGTGAGAAACCATCTATCCTAACTCTCAGCAGTGTCAAGGCTATCTTTAATGTGTATTTAGTTGCTTAACCTTAGTGTTTAATGTTTTACTCCAAAGCATCTCCAGCTAAGAAATCTGTTTGTTCATTTGAGATCAGCATTGTATATAAATTGTCCGTTTGTTTTATTGCAGACACAAATAAGGAGACTGGGGAGAATGGGGAGGTCAACGGTGTCACAAGTGCTGCTATTGAACAGGTTAGTATGTCTTCTTTTGTTTTTATCTTATGGGTAGTAACTACCCGTAGAATGTTATTTTGCAGTAAACTCTTCAGCTGTAAAGGATGAGACTTCTGAGGATAATAACACAACAGTTTATACTTATGACAAATAACTACTCTGTTGTTTCTTTGGGAGGGGCAGAGAGATGTGCATCGGGATGACACTAGTTACTATAACATGCATGTTGCAACAGAATTTATCGCACGCTACTTTTGAAAAATCATGTCCTATTGTTATTGTTTGCAATAGGATGTTACATGGAGCATTTGTGCCTTGAATACAAGATGTGTATGTATCTACATTTTGCTTTTCTAGTGGTAGTACATTCAGTTGTCATTAAGAGTATCATTAAGTCCATGTGGGAGGCGACGGACCTTCATGTATCATTCAAGCTTAACGTGATGGATGGATTTTACATGTTTTCTTTTGGCAAAAGAAAGTGGTAATTTAAGCCAAATATGCTTGAGTAAGGAGAAAAACACCTGGCAAATAAACCACTCATTCATCAGCAAAACAAATCGCATCTAAGAAATGCATAATCTGTCAACCTAACTCAGTCTAATGAAAAGTAAGTTTGTTGGATCAACAACTGAACTTTGCTAGAGTTATACTTAGAGAGAGAACAAGATTATCTGGTTTGAGAGGAGCATAAAACACCAATCACGCAAACTAAATTCATTAAGTATTATGCAGTTTTTACTTAAAGTAAAACCATTGTGCCGTAACACATGTTTAGTTTAATGATCGGAAAGAACAGGGGATAAAAGTGATGTAAATAGAATCGTCTGT
>JAVFBZ010168565.1:22208-34032 GCA_032466195.1 Katharina tunicata
GTGCCGTAACACATGTTTAGTTTAATGATCGGAAAGAACAGGGGATAAAAGTGATGTAAATAGAATCGTCTGTTTGTTGTAACATTGTGCCGTAACACATGTTTAGTTTAATGATCGGAAAGAACAGGGGATAAAATTGATGTAAATAGAATCGTCTGTTTGTTGTTTCAGAACGGAACTCGTAGCAGTGAAATAGATTTGGATTCTGATGCCGAAGATTCCAGACCAGAGGTCACAGAAGACAGAATCGAGACAGCTGCAGTGGAAACTGTACAATCAGCACCTGTAGATGATGAAGAGCCGGACTCAAATGTCGCTGAGTTTAACATCCCTCCCCCTCCCATTGAGGACCCTGATTCAGACAACAATGACCAGATCCCGGAACCTGTCCACGATACCTCATCTGATTCTCTGAGAGCTGAGATCCCAGAACCTGCAAGAGATCCTTCACCGGAACCCCCGAGAGAACCTTCTCCAGAACCCCTGAGAGAACCTTCTCCAGAACTCCCGAGAGAACCTTCTCCAGAACCCCCAAGAGAACCTTCTCCAGAACCCCTAAGAGAACCTTCTCCAGAACCTGTTAGAGCACCAACCCCGGAACCTGTTAGAGCACCAACCCCGGAACCTGTTAGAGCACCAACTCCGGAACCTGTTAAACCACCAACCCCAGAACCTGCTACCACAAACGGCGCTCAAACCAACGGGGATCCGATTATGAGAATGTCAGCCAAAGAAATGAGAGAGCAACTTGCAGCCAAGAAAAAAGCTGATGCTAAGAGCAAGAAAATAGGTTTCAAGGACAAGTACGAAATTTTCCAGAGGCTTTAATAATGACTGTGCTCAAGAGATTTGATCAAATTTGTAAATTTGCATAGAAGATGATGATGTAAAGATGTATACCCTGCTCTCACTAATCAATCACGCTAGCCTTCCTACTCTCTGACTGTTATGGATCTTACGGAGGGAGGTTATTAATATGTGAGAGGCCCAGTGATAATGAGGCTATCCCGCTCAGTTACAACAACAACAACAGACATTCCTGATGAAAGCTCTACTATGTCTAATTTTCATACATCTTCATGCTTTTAGTAATAATAATAATAAAAGTTAAGAAATTGACATTAAAATATAAATATTTAGTACAAAATTTTACTAGCACATTGATTGTGAAGAAAACAAATTCTATAGATGTTGAATTTTTTATGCTGAAAGTTTTTCCATGCATCATACCTTTGTAGTGGATATTCAGGATTCATAATTGAGAGTATTAGAGAAGGTAATAATTGTCAATATACCATATGTAATAAATCACTATATATGTATCTAGAAGTATCACTCAGCACTATATCAAATAGAGGTTTCCTCACAATTTGTTTCTTTACATGCTTTTTTACGCATATATCGATTTGTTGATATTTTCCATGTGATTTAAAGGCAATTTGACAATGACTGTAGAATGACACAATGTGATTACATATTCAGAATGCCTTAAGTGTTGTTATTAAACATGTTGCTCAGAGAGGTGTTTGATGAATAAACAAACAGTCTGTGAGCTGCTCACTTTGGTTCATTTATACTACTGTTCAAAATTATATTTTGTAATAAATAAAAAGAGGCATTTTTAAAAGCATTTCTTTTGTGTAAAATTGTTTTGAACTTATTTATAATTTTGTTCAGTGTTCCTTAAAAATCACCACTTTTGATTCACGACCCACTGCCACAAGCAACAAAATAATCTGTCTGACTCCTTAAAGTTAAACTGAGTACTTGTAAAAATAGTGGTTTGTGAGCTTGAAAATCAAACACACAGTATTTTATTGTCAAATGTTTTGTAGTGAACAAAAGCCAGTTTGTTGGAGTGACTGGAAGCCAATTTGGTGGATTGTCTGGAAGCCAATTTGTTGACTTTTTTTCTGTGCTTGTTCTGTAACGTCATTGTTTCTAGCACCCCATTTCTAATGATCTCGAGTAGTTTCCTTCATCCATTTGGTTGGCACCCTGTTTGCTTCTAGTGATCTGGATTGGTTTCCATGGTACTCCCACAGAAACTACCTTATGCTGTTTAAAGCTGATAAAACAATCTGTGAAAAACATCCCAGGGAAAACAAAATGGTGCAGTGTAAATTCGTAGACCGGCTTCGTTCAGTTATTCAAGCTGGGTTCTCCCAATAAATATAAAGGTCTGACCATCTCTGTACACACACAACAAGTCTGTACCATAACTCACCTAATCTAAGCTCAACTTTTCCTCTCAGTCAAACTTGTAGTATCTCACAGAGCTAAGACCTTGAACCAACTGCGGGCTACCATTTTCATCAAACAATATATCAAATATAGAAAGTTTTATATTCTAACGTATTCTATCGAAGAGACATTCACTTCGACTTGCTCTGCTCTATTAATATAAGTGGATGGGTTGTATTAGTTATTTTATGCATATTTCGAAAAATCTTTCCTGTGATAGGTCACGAGTACAGTGTGACTAAAAGAGCCTGGAGACAATACAATTGGGTTCAATTGACCGTCTGGCGTCAGCAGGATCACGTGGGTGGAACTGGACAACACCCTTCAGTTCTGACTAGTTTACAAACTCTAAATGTTATTGACAATCTATTAGTACAGGGACGATTCATTATTTTAGGTGCGGCCAGTGATGCATTCGTTTATCTGATTTGCGTATATCCATTTTTCTGTACATCAATTTGTTTCATTGATTAACTTTACATACATTTAAGTTGTTTTGCTTTTTAAATTTGTTTACTTTTTTATTTAGAATAAATCCCTTTTAACGACTCGACGTTGACAAGCCATTTGACCTTGGATTCAGTGATTTGGGTTCCGAACTTTCGGTTGTGTGGAACGACAGACTCGCAATGATCAATTTATTTACACTGTATACGCATGTGTGGACAAGAATTTGACCACGTGGAAGCTAGTCGTACAGATGTATACAATTATTTATTTTACCCTACACAGTTCGGTGCAACGAAAGATTTATCTATCCTATTTTCATTTAATTTCTGTCGTTTAGCGGATGGGGAAAATATATTTTTCCGTCACAAAGTTTGATGTGGAAATAGAACTTGAGTATGTGCGATAAAGACCCACAACTTTTACCAAACGAAACACGCCTCGCATTTCTTTCATGGGATTTTTTGGTCAGTGACTGGAAACATGGTGTATATCTGAATAGTTTTAATCGTTTCGTCAGGAAAGGTTAAGGTACTTGGGTTCTTAACTTTTGTATGAGATACTTAAATGTACAAATGCAATACTTCTGGTCCTACATAAATGTACAAATGCAATAATAATGGTCCTAAATAAATGTACAAATGCAATACTAATGGTCCTACATAACTACAAATGCAATACTAATGGTCCTATATACATAAATGTACAAATGCAATACTAATGGTTCAAGCTCCTGTTTGTTTTGTTTCATCTTCAATCCGTCGTGTGATAATAACAAACAAAATAACAATATAATTTACAATTATAATATGGCTAATAAAAAATAGAGAAAAAGTCAAAGGAATTCCGCGCTAGCAGAATAATAACGATAAAGAATCCAAACTCTAAGGTTCTCAAGGATTCGTTTTCTTTCACAATTGTCATTCCACATTACATATGACCATGGACACAAGCAGAATTTCTAGATCCATCGGTACTCGATTCAACTAATTAATGGTGTATATTGAAGCAAAACCACGTGGAGACACCAGAATTGCCGGAAAGATGCAGAAATGGTCTCGCGAATCCTTCTGGGTAAGGACAACTTTGACAAAGAAGTAGCTCTATTAGGCAAGGTTCAAATGCTGCCACGGGTAGATTGTATGAGCACCCTGCCCACTGATGGCACATCGAGGGTAATTAACATCATTCGCTTGTCCGGCACATGGTCGTTTGAGTGAAATAACATTGTGGATGACTTGAAATATCAAGCAAACAATCGAATAACGTATGGCGTATATATATTACTCGCTGCCGAAAACAGGCAACGAGACATACAGCAGGCATGTAGCGCAATACAGTTGGCCAAGAAAATATGGTAATTTATTGAAAATGTATCTTCTCAATTATTTTTCGCCAACCCAATTGCATTCTGCACATATCATGGTACACCGCAAACCGTTTATAAATTGACTTAACAGCTGTGCATTCAAACATATTCGCTCTATATATGTGCTTTTATTTCAGAATGGTTTGTCAAATTCCAACCTCTGTAAATATATGAATACACCATAGTAAATGTGGCGAGGGGAAGTACTCAAATATCTTCCCACAGAAAATCCATTGACTGGGTTAAGTTCGTATTCTGGCGGTGTTCTCTGTTTCGAATGAATGACCAAGCTGTTTACAAATAGGTTATAAGGGTGTGTTAATTCCACACATGGCTGAGCACGTGGTATGTGGAGATTTTCCTTGGTTGATCTCTTTAGCTGTATTCTAGTTTTGAAGATAAACAGAGTAACGTTAAAAGCATTCTTGCGGAAAACAAGTCATAGCACTGTAGTATACTTTATATACATATTCAGATCTTGAAAAACTATAGCGTTATACAGAAAGTCATAAAGGAATTATTAGCTCCACTCTCTGTTGTAAATCGCGCATATAAACTAAGATTCGTTAAATAAAACCTACTCATGTTGGTTGAGTACATTGATACAAATCGGATAAAAATGACTGGAAATCACTTTTTGATAGGTTGTTGCCATTGTACGACAGACTCTCAGCAGAGCCACTATATATATTTCACACATATGTAGAATACCGAATGCAACCGGGTCTCCGATCACCTGTTGAAACTATTTTACTAAGCTCTTTTTATCATTTGAAGACGTCCTGTCGATATCCAAATGATAACTTTCAACAAATGCATTACGACATGCCAACAACGAAAAGAAGTGAGGCGGAAAATGTATGGAAAGCTTTGAAACGCACACCAACCAATCAAACACATTCCTATTCATATACCATTCTAGTTCAGCATCGCCTATCCCCGGTACCTTCCATCACCGAAGTGAATCAATGGACCGTTTTATACAAATGATTCATTAATGTCAAGAATGCTTTGATAAATTAATTTGAGGTATAGCTACTGGCAAAAATAAATCTGTTTCTATATGCAATACTGTATAGCAACCATTTAAATTTATCACGCAACGTTTTTAGTTACTTGATACGATATGATGATCTGAAATGAGAAACATTAAACCACAGAATGAAACACACATATAATCTTCATATTTCCTAAAATAGTCTACCTCCCCTTTATCTGCCAAAAATATATACAATTTTCGGAAACTCCCAGACTTCAGATACAACTAGAGACATGGTGAAAACAATATACCTTTTCAGGTGGAGAACCTCAATATTTCGTACATCACACTTTCCAAGAACCACCAAAGACTGTTCTGATGTCAATTCATTCCAGAGAAGATTGCCTACCCAAAAATTGCCATCTACAAAAACGACCGTATCTTTCCTCTTTAATCACTTTCATTCATATGAATTAATCATACAATGTCGGATGCGAATGGGGCTGGGCGCGCTTCAAGCAGATCTATTAAAGTTCAACCAAAAAGGTATATGTTTTTGTAAAGAGTAATCACACTGGCACAATCGACTAATTAAAACCGATAAATCATCTCATGTTCTAGATAAATTCTCAGAGACAAGTTTCTAGACGGAACTGAATCTCGAGTTGTTATAGATAGATATTTATATACCTCCATGGTTTAACATAATAAATACACAAATGTGTGACAATTGTGGCTACAAGCACGAACATTGTTAAGATTTTTTGGGAGATGTTCCTGCATTTGCGGACCAAAGACGCAGTATGTTGGTAAAGGCTTCACATATTGTATGCCCTGGTTTTCATTATTTGATACTCTTCCAGCATGTCTATGATAAGTCTTACTCAACGGATCGGCTGATTAACACGGGACATTATTGTACTTTTTCAAACTGATCATGACTATATACGTGACAGTAAACGATTCCTAAAGCCAAGTTAAATATTGAATATTTACTATTTTACTATTGTACATTTACCTTGAAATCTATCGTAACACTTATCGTAATATAGTATGTATCATTGTTGTATAATATGTTGTGGAGAACTCCTCGAAGCTTATTGGCTGATGCTCATCATCATCATCATAAATAAAGAATTCAATTAAAATATTGGTCAATTTTACTGTTATTGGTCCAGTTTATCAATATTGGCCCTATTTGGATTTAGACCATTCTGTCTGTTAAATACAAGTTAATAAATAACATTTTCATTCATCAGTTTTTTCCATATTGGGCCTGTTTCAGGTCCCGGTCTGCAATATTGGCACGAGGTCGCAGCAGACCGAGGACCTGTAACAGGGCCAATATGGAAAACCCTAAATAATAACATTATATTATAGTCCATATTGTTTGGAATAACGAAAAATGACCGCTGGAGTTTTCAAGAAACGAAGTCTGGAGAAAACCGTTTCAGATTGTATAAGTTTAAGTTTAAAAAAAGCAAGTAATAGATAAGAACTGTTTTTAGGGATTGGGTGAAACGGGTGTCATAAGACAAGTAAACTTATCCATGTGTTCGGCTGTCCTTAACTCTAAAAATAAAAATGTCGAGGAGATGTAAGTAACAAATGAACTTTCTTGTTTTGTATGTGCAATAATGTCCATTTTAAATATGAGTACAAAAAGAGATATCTCAGAAGTTTTGAAAGTATCGAGTATTAGAAGTTCTATATACCATTCCAATCAAAAATAAACAGAATTGTTCAACACAGGAGACAACTTTATCATGCAGGGGGCATGTTTATTGCATACATTATGTCAATATTAAATCTATAAACAGTAACATTAATTATGTCATTAGCTCAAGCCATAATTACACAAATGATTGTCTGTACCCCTTTAAATAATGACATTGGGATCAGTGACGTTAAGGAAAAGATTTGTTTGGTTTCTTGGGATTTTACTCTGTGATTAAATTTTTTTCACCGACATGACAGTGTGTCCGCCCCAGTCGTGAAGGAACCGTCCTAACAAGCCTTTGTTTCTATATACTTGGTCTTTTACTAAACCATATCCAGTAGCCTAAAGACGGCTAAATAAAAACACAATTTATTGAAAACTGAACAGGTTTTGTTTTAGAACTGACTTTCATGTTACGAAACTTACGATACCACAACAGTTATTTCATCCAATTGGTTTGATTCATTGATCGAAGGTTTTATTCAGTACTTTGGAGTGAAATAACCTTATAAAGGCATGTCAGCCCAATGGGTGCAGGAAACCCCCCTTTAGGACAAGAACAGGTCTCAAAACAGAGGCCACAACAAATCAGCCTACTGATGCCCCTTAGCCTAGAGAGCACCAGGGCACAGAAAGCCCCCACCAACCACCTGGGTCCCTAAATGGCAATACTTATTCAGTCCTTCGTCGTGGTAAATGTATAATATAGGATAAAGTCGCCCAGACGATTCCCCATGTAACTTGTGCTTGAGCTGATGGAAGGCTATAACTTGTTATCTTATCTGACTGTCATTTTAGAAGTTAGATCATACACTGGCCAGCAAGACCTTGACTTTAAAGGTAAAAAACGCAACATACGTTATTCAGTTGACTTCTTCCATATTGTCCAAACAATCCAATCTTGACATTATAGGATCTCGTAGGCCCACAAAATGCCAATATGTTTTTCACTTTTAATAAATGTTCAGTTTTACTGTTCACCTCTCATTGAACAAGTTTATTCAATTCACCATTCCCATTACAATGGTTGATATCATAAATGGTTTCAGTATATTAATATATTTTCTTTGTAGTAATAGTAGTATTTAACACTTCTTATTCTAGCATTGCTCCGAGATAGGGCTCCGGTTTAATTTAATCTACTATTTTACCAAATCGATTATGACTCGTTTCTCATTTTTTTTAAACCTGAGACTAAAAAGAACTTAATATCAAATATCTAAAGCATTACATAATTAAACTCCTTGAGGTGAAAAGGACATAATATTCCCTACTTGATTAGCATTGCACATTTCCACACTCCTGTATATCTGACACATTTGATATCTGTATTTCTTATACATGTAACTTTGAAATAACATTTTATTAGAAATTATATATTTGCATGGTGACTAATATTACCTTCCTCATTTAAATAAGTCATTTACTTTTGAATGTCAAACTCTCACGTAAATACAATGGAACTGATTGACTTCATGTGTTCCAGTTGATGACTGAATGGCAAATTGAAAAAGTCTTATCCCATTTTAAACTTCCAAGTCTACAAACTTAATAGCAATCGAATCTGTTCCAAGACGGGTTATCCAAAATAAACAAAAACATGTTTACTAGCATGGTCACTTAAATTACACATCATACAATTGGCAATTGTTTTTCAACAGACCAGCTGCCTTTTGTTAAAATCTCTGAAAATAATCTGTCAGGATTTCTTGGTACTAAAGAGTTTTCCCGTCACTGGGCAGACATGTTTGTTTTTAGCACAATGCACATGAGTCACGATGCCATTGGGATAGCGCACAAAAGTGGGTTCACTAAAAGCACGATTACAAACAGCACACATTCTGAAATAAAGAAAGGAAGTCAATTGAAGCAAGAGAGGAACAGAAAAAATAAAAATAACACCTTTAATAATAAAGTACATTTTTGGTAAATGTACAAAATAACATAAATAAATTATTGAATAAAATTAATAAACTAAGAGAGTAAAGACAGAATTTTTTTTTAAAGATTTGGACACAAAGTCAAAGTGTAATTTTATGATTGTTTAATTAGGGTTTTATGCCGTACTTAAGGTAATTTTACTCACATGATGGCATGCCAGCCATATGGATGAAGGAAACCAATTCAAACCATTCTCATTACTGGCAACATATGAGGACAGCACAGGACTCAATACCAAAAGTCTCAACAAATCAGCTCCTGACAGCCTCAGAGAGCACCAGGACAAAGGAGACTCTCGCAATATTTTATGACAATTTATTTAAATATGACTTTTTAGGCACATTAAAAAAAATTGGGTTAAATTCAACCATACGTGAAGAACAAATTCTAAGTAAAATGCAATATACAGTGAAACCTGCCTAAACAGACACCTTTGTATACCGGAATTTTGTCTTAACTGACATTGTTATTTGACTTGTTTTCTATCTTTTTATGTTAAAAAATATTGTGTATCCGACAATTTTGTCTAAAGCGACTATTTTTCCTGGTCCCGTGGCTGATTGGTTTACACAGGTTTCACAGTATCACTGTATTTGCTTATGACACTCTACAAAGCAAGATTGTTGAATTAAGGGGCTTCAGTGACATGACACCCATGATATAGGAACGGGATAGCTTTGTTAGACAGCACTGAACAGAATAAGGTTCTGGTTTCTTCTAGGCAGGTTTCAGCACAAGCGCAGAGATACCTAAAAATACCGTTTGGTAATAGGTAGTAGTGGAGGTTTGTTTGATCTGTAGATTCTCCCCCCATACTCACTGTTCTTCAGTTATAGATACTGGATCACTCTCTTGTTCTATAGAGGTTTGTTTGACCTGTAGATTATCTCCCCCAGCTAAGATTCACTCAATATGAATGGAATGACCCCATACTCACTGTTCTTCAGTTATAGATACTGGATCACTTTCTTGTTCTATAGAGGTTTGTTTGACCTGTAGATTCTCTCCCCTAGCTAACATTCGTTCAATTCGGGTGGTACGGGACTTGTTCATGCTTCTACGAGTGGCTTTAGATAAAAACTGAGAGAGAAGACCCACAGACCAGGAGTCAGGCAGCAGCTGTAATACCTGTGGAGAAAATAGTATGATTTATGCTTGTCCAATAAAGGTTTCAAGTGTTTAGTTGCTGCTTTATACCGTAATGTATTACTTCATGTTTGTATTTATTTATTTTTTGATTGGAAATAAACATTGTACTAAAGACTATTTCACTAATAATGCCTGTGTATTTTTGAAAACTGACGTAGAACAAAACTGCAGCCACTAGGTCCAAAGAGTGGCAAGCGATTAAAAATAGTAACTTCTAGGAACTGATCTAGAAACTGATCAGAACTAAACAGTCCAGTGCTCCACCGACTGAGTGACATTTCCATTGAAATGTTGCTCATCAATTAATCTTACCAGTTGAACGTCTTCGTAAGGTAAGCATGTTTTATTTGTGATTAGCAACAAATTATGTCAGGTGGTCATATATTAATTATTCGTTTACATGTTTACTGTTTATTTTATGTTTAACTCTGACAAATCTCTGAATCAGTCACAATTTCACAGAAACTAACACAAAAGCTACATGTACACAAATTTATAATCCAAATTGTTAAAGGTAGCTAATCATAGACTGCTATTGTGAGCTCTCACCTTAATTGTGTCAAAGTCTGAATCATTACTGTTAAGTAGAGCTATGGCAGGGGCTAGTAACACATCTCTTTTCCTACAAACATGAACACAAAAATTTATTCCAAAATACAATGCAGCATAAGGTTTGTTTACTTTACCCCGTACTATTAGTTATTGGCGTGTACAGATTTTTATGACCGTCTTGAAGCTCGTACACCTTGAGCCTCAGGCAAAGTGGTGTACGAGCTTTAAGACGGTCATAAAAATACATATACCCTGCGAAAAACGTCAATGGCGAATTTCGTATCCGTCAAGCCTCCCTGTCAGAGTTTATTTTAAATAAAACTTGTGACAAATGTATCCTCGCCATTGTTTTGTCTCGGCCTGAGTTACCTACCCTGACCTCGGACGCTACCATGACAAAGCTGTCACATTCCAGGGACATCGAAGTCAATCACAAAAAAAATCTGTAAAAACCAACGTTTAGGATATTTTATCCTCATTTAAATGTAGCGATTGTGAAGAAATTATGTTTTAAACTATGTCATTGCCAACTTCTTGACGAATTTTACGGTCAGTTTCATTTATTAAAGAAAGCAAAATTTAAAGCGAAGGTGGCCAAATTCACACAGGGTGTTCGGGTTTTTATCCCCTGGCAAATTGACCACTCAAAACACGAGGAGTCTGGTTGAAGGATAATAATCAAGGTTATTTCACTTATATGAGGCCTGCCAGCCCAACCAGTGAAGGAACCACTGTTAACGATGCTGACATTTGCAACACAAGACAAAAGATTAACACAACATGAACAAAACAGGACACCAGGGGAGAGCCCCAGGGCACAGGAGGCTCCAACCCAACCACCCACAACAAGTGTTTGAAGAAAGTACATGTAGCAAACAATGAAAGGCTGCTTTCAGAGCAGGTTTCACAAGAAATCTGATATGTTTTACCACAGAACAAAAATGGGTATTTACTGGGTATTTATGGGTATTGACTCCTTTAATTTACACACTAACAACTGCTAGCCTGTGTTCTTGGTGTGGCCAAATATGACCAGGCAAATTTTAAATGTGTATATTAACTAGTTTTTGAACATGTGAAATATAAAAGTTTCTTTTGTGAACCAGTCCATTGATGTACTCACTCATAAGCAGGATCTACATATACACAGAGTTTGATTGTTTGTTTGGTTGATTGATTAGTGTTTTATGCTGTGCTTAAGGTTATTTCGTTCATATGACGGGTGCCAGCCCAATGGGTGAAAGATCCCACCCTAAATGATTCAGACAACACAGAAGACACTCACTACATTTACAGCACGAAAAACAGGACACCAAAACAAATCAGCTTCCTGATGCCCCTTAGCCCAGAGAGCACCAGGGAACAGGAGGCTACCATCCTACCACCTGGGTTCCTTCTGTGACCCTGTTTATCGATGTACTTA
>JAVFBZ010168566.1:0-16735 GCA_032466195.1 Katharina tunicata
TACGTACGCCACAATACGCGACTTTGAACTGATCAGCGCCTGGCTATATAGCTCTTTACTGTGTGCGTTATTCGTGGAGCAAAGGTTCGAACCCTTTCAAATCAGCATGACAGTTGTTTATCTTAATATTTATTTCTTTTCATTTCCTTTCATATAAGATTTACGTCATATGCTTGGAACTAATTGATACAAAATAGCCTGCGTTTAGACTAATGAAAGATAACGCAATAAATACGATCTTGTTGTTTCTACCATCTTTCTGAGATAACTAACTTCATCATTTGGCTAGGGGAAAGTTCAATGTGTGTAACGAATACTCCCTGTACCATGACAAATTTAATAACATACCCAACACTTTTTATACAATAAAACGATTTATCGCTAAGCCGTGATACAGGTAAGTTTATTGTTAAATACAGATAAATTTCGGTTCGTCTGAAGTCGGATTTAACTCGACACTTTACAGGTGTAAATCCGTTATAAACACTTAAGGAGACCACCTTTGTAACAGAGACTAGATTAATCTGCTGCTAAGCCGCGATAATTGGATAGGGGTGAACTTCAAAGATGCCGCCCAACAGGTAACTAGTAAAACGATTTAACCAGGTATATTATCAGCTACCCTAGGGAGCAAGGGTGATAGGGCATGCGGGTATTACTCAACACCTTCAAGTTGATATCTTAATCACCTCAATTCTTAAACGAAAAATTCAACACATCATAATATACAGTTAGAAACAAAGGAAATGTATACGTGGGCCGATCTGAAGGTATCCCGACGATTGTCCAAAAAACGACCGTGTAATCCCTGACGTTATAAGTGATACATTTCACCATCCACGATAATTTAATGAGACGTTTCTTAATCGATTTTTCAAGAGAAAAGATGTGCTTATAGGTGTCTAAATACTTTTCATTCGTGTCATTTAATGGTGCAAGATAGTTTATTTTGAGCGATATGTATTCTACCACGGCCAAGATTATAGAATAGCAGAAACTCCAAATAAGTCAGGGTATCCTCTTGTGTCTCTCTTGTACCGTGATCATAATAATGATGGTATAATAAATCAGAAAAATAATTATCTATGCCTTAGCGAAAAGGCTCTATATTTTATTCACGCCACTTTGAAGATACTTGTATATATTGTATATAACAGATTTTAGTTGAACAATTTTTGTTTCCGTTCTTCGATTCGCATGAGTCATTTGAGTTAATAACATAAATTTTGTTAAATATTGTTTACTACTTCGCTCTTGACTGTTAAAATAATGTGATAGACACTTAAGTTATGAGGAGAACACGCTGTAGTGTAGGGTCGTTTTTCACTTCATATTCATATCCTCCGAATAAACCATTTTTATAAGTTCGGAAACTGTCTATATATATTAAATTCGTCACTTTGAATTCACTTTTCAACTCATATTGCTTCTCGATAAGAACGATCAAAATGATCCGGCTATTCGCCGTTACCAAGACAAGTTATGTATAAAGCTATAGTCTTTTCAAGTATCTTCATTTATAAAGGTAGATTTCAAGTGGCTTAGATATCAAATACGTGACACGATTGACCCAGGTGATTTTCTCTTAGAGGGCAATGTTCTAAAGGGTCGCTGGGCAGGACGAGAAATCAAGAGCAAGTCAGTGGATTACATTGGGTTAAACACTCAAATTTATCACTCCAGCCAGAAACTGTCTTTACCTGCCCGCGATACAGTTCAAAGGAAGCCCCTTATAGGTATGTCAGCTGATAGACAGGTTTATTTTGAAATATTTGATACATGTGATTCATATATTATCTTTAATCGCGTGCGTCCTACTGCTTTCCTTCATCTCAATATCACACCAAACACTAGATAATGCACCGTAGTAAGTGAAATGCCCGGTATAAGTGCGACGTTAAGGATGGACTACTCCTTCGATGGCCAAAATTGTTCATTTTTTTGTATTTGTTTATAAGAACATTCTCTTTTTTGTCCTGCATTTTGTGAAAAAGTTATATAAAAAATCCCATAAGAAGTCATTTAATCTTAAGTTTTAACATTTTGATTCAGTTTTTTGCAAGTGTACAGCTGGATGGGTTTTGCCCCATTTCTAGCACTTCATTTTTTGTCGAAAAATCTATTTTTTCACTATGTTTTCTTGAAAACCCTTTGAGCTACACCCGTGAAATTCGGCATGCTAATTAGTGACATAGTAATCTAGTAAACAGTATCTCAGATTTTTTTTGCCTAGTTATCTCTTTATAGCAATTTTCCTAAAATTAATTACTAAAATTGGACTTTCTGCATTAAAAGATGAATAATTAAAAAAGTAAGCGGAATTAAAAAAAATTGGAGACATTTTTTAGTAGATTATTATGTCACTAATAAGCATGCCGAATTCTGCGGGTGTAGCTGAAAGGGTTTTCGAGAAAACAGAGTTGAAAAATTAAATTTCGACAAAAAATGAAGTGCTAGAAATGTGGCTTAACCCATCCGTCTTCTAATACATCGGCGGTATGTTCCCCATAGACTTCTAATACATCGACGGTATGTTCCAGTCAGCCTTTTAACATGTAGATGGTATATGTTTCAGTTAGCCTTCTAATACATCGACAGTATGTTCCCGTTAGCCTTCTAATACACCAATGGTTCGTTCCCGTGACCCTTCTTACAACAATGGTTTGAGAGAACACATTCATTGACTCTCAATAGCCATCGTGATTTTCTTTTTCTCAAAATCGATTAAATGCTTGAGTATTTATATGGTTCGAAATCATACGAAATCGTGTTTTGATGATTTACGTCGCTATATATGCACAAGTACAATTGTTCAGCATATTTATATGAAACATAATAAAACAGATTTGATCAATGCTATGAAAATTTACCAATACATTTAATGTTCAAAAAGGACCTAAACACAGGTAGAAAATAGATAAATTAGTGACTGGGCGCCATATTAAAATCCTTCCAAATCTGTTATTCACCCTGACCAATAGACCTATACATTATGAGGGATAAGGATTCAGGGAATATTAACATGGCAGAAAGCAGCAATATACAAACTATAGTGAGTAATGCTACCCGGAAGCTCAGCATAGATGTCAAACCTCACATGTGTTATTGTCAACTAAACAATTAGCTTCTGTTATATATGACACCACCTTTCGCTTGTGTTAATAATACGGGATTAACAAATATGGCTTTATTTAGTTGACAGTTGTATCCACAATTTAGCATGCAATCCAGATGGTTTTTATGTATTTGACCATAGTTGAAGACGTATATTTTTTAAGATTTTTATTATATTTAGGACAGAATTTTATTTACGTTTAATTAAAGTTAATTTTAATAATATATACTTTCAATTGTTTATAACGACAATACTCTGATTGCTTACTGTGAATTCATATACTTAATGTTTAACGGTTTTAGTTAGATTTAGGTAATTTACAAGTTTTCAAGACATAATAACCTTTATATGAAATAGTAATAATAATAATATCAATACTATAATCAATTTATAATAACATATGGAATCTTTAACTGTCCTGTGACATGGCTTGTTGGGGATTATTGGTTATAATATCGAGACATCGGATTATCAATCAGATTTTGAACAACCAATGTTCGTTGATATGTTGTTACTCGTATATGGGTCTGTTGGCCTCACCTTGTTTATATCGATCCTCAAAGGCCGATACATGATTCAAGGGAGACAAATCTTACGAATCTTCTATACGCTTGTGAACAACGGTATATAGTAGTCATGCATTGGTCAGTAAACAATATCCAGTGAAGCCGGGTATCTCCGTTAATACACACAGCAGACACAGGCCATATTTTCGATGGTTTTCACTTTTCAAGTTTTACGGCAAATGCAAAAGAAATGTTTGTGTGATATAGCAGCTTGTGTGATATAATCTAGAGCTAAAATATATTTTTTATAAAACGTTTGACTTGTTCAGAGTTTCAAATATGCGTGTACTAAGTTGTACAAAAAGTAGGAATAGAAATTTAAAACATTCAGAAATTACGGCATTATGACAACCCTGGGATAGTATGGGTCCTCGTCGTTGTTGTTGTAATCCATAATGCGTGAAACCCCGATCAAAAACAAATAAACGTATTTCAAATGACGTGTATTAGTAAATAGGAAACACATTTCTTTTGTATAACAGCTTCTTTGTTATTTGACTGGCAAAGTTTCGGTATAGGCCCTAATACCGTGTTCAAGCCAATTAAGAAAATTGTTTCCTATTTACTCTGTACCAGCTTCTAAATGCCACTCAATGATCTGAAGTTTATCAGCTTCTGCATGCTAGCCATATAAACGGGTAACATCTTTATGTAAAAAGCTGCTGAAAAGTATTATTTAATATGTCGCCTATAGAACTAAAGTGTTTGCTTACGGACTGCCCCGAATATAAACAATTACGATTCGCAATACGGAGAATCGTACCTCTGTGTATGTAGCTTTTCTAAACTTGAATCTGTTCTATCTAAACTGGGCGTATTCCCAAAATACTGGTAACAAATATAATTACTTTTTTTCTTGGCATTTGTCTTGAAACTAAGACATTTCATACTTCCTAAATTATTTCTAAAAATTGTAATTCGACACTGCCGTTTAATATCATATTTGAATCGGTGTTTCTGGAAACTTCTTAAATTTATAAATATTTAATATTGATATAAAAGTTTATGGCTCAGAAATGTTGATCTGCAAAACTGCAAAAAGGCTACTCATACTTAAGGTAGGAAATCTGCTTTGAATAAAGAAAAAAAAATCTCAAAAATCTCAAATGAAAAAAAAAACAACAAAACAAAACAACTACATAATAAGTGCATTGATAGCACTAGAGATTATTAAAACAAACAAATAGTGATTATAAGTGATACAAAATTTTGAAAATATACATATTCTATAACAATATTAGGAAAACTTTTAAAACAACTAAACACAGGATGTGATGTTTTTATTTTTAAATTTCAAGACTGTTAAGGACACATCAGAGAGAAATACATTAAGCGACGTAATCTCTCTTTTGTCGGAAGCCACTGCAGGTAGCTTAGGCACTTTTAAGATGCTCTGTGGCTAAAAATTTGCCCGCCCATATCCTTCTTCGAAATATAAGCACATTTTAATGGGAGGGACTATAGGGATTTAGAAAGAAAACGTACTTTTAAACGGGATTTAAAAAATCTGGACAGGATGATAATGTTGAAACCACCCATAGTGCGCCCCGTTTGCACCTGTGAAATTTCGTGGTATGGTATAAAGTGGTTAGGGAAGGTGACAAGGAGGGGCACGACTGGGGGTACACGCCAACCAGACAAGTACTCTTTGATACCCCATGCAAACTGTACTACCGGTACCTAAACGTCACGGGTGCCTGGCACTCTGTTCATCGTTGTTTTGATATGACACGTGAGTAAAGTAAAATATTCAATAAAATATTTAATTTTAAAAGATTTAATAAAATAAAAAAATGTAGAAACAAATGACCCATGCGTCGGATTTAGAAGAAATACAAAGTTTGAACAATAACGAAATTAAGCTTTATTAATATATATCCTATTATGAACAAAAATATTGTTATTCGAATTTTGCTAATTCATTCTCATGATTAAATCTTATATATAAATTGTCGTTTACTCGAAGTTATATTTTATATAGTGTTTAATTTTAACGTGTAATCTCGTTTAACACATTAAATAAACCAAAACAAGAAAAAAAACCTACTTTTCCATGACACCTAAGCAAGTAAATTGATCTAAAAATTGTCAATTTACTGTATTAACTTCCAGGTATGATGATATGGGTGTTGATGATAGCAATAGTTTAAACTATCTAGCGGTTAAAAAGATAGTTTCTCAAGTCAGGTCTACTAGGGTGTATTTTATTATCTTCATGCATATATAAACATAGACCGTAATGGTATCACATATCCCATCTGCTCTTCTCTTATCCTTCTACAATTTAGAAGGGTTCATTTAGGTATACAAATATTCTAATATTACAAATCTATTATGACAAGTTTTTAAATCAGTAGTTTATTCCCATGTCACAATAACATATACAGCAAAATTAGTGCCACATATCGTTTCTATGGTGCTATTCGTGACTGAAGACACAGTTTGGGGACTTTTGGTTGTGTGTATCAGTCATTCGATTTCCCCTTGTTAATATTTGTAAGCAAGCAAATATTCGTCAAAGTGACATGGGTTTGGCACTAATTTATTGTCAAATGTATCAAAGAAAGTTGTGCCAAGTGCAACTTTTCGGGCAGGTGGAAACGCCAAAGATCTTTCATCCAACGGGGAGGGAATCTTGCGGGAAAACGGGACTTACAACTGCCAATGCAGTGTGTCGGAATCTTTTCAAGAAACTTCACCGTTATGGTGTCTGGGCATACCATCACACTGGCAATTCAGACTTGGTGTAGGGGCATTCAAAAGTGACATTGCTCTGCGACCTCTGACATTCACGAGCCTAGATGGTCATCGGGCTTTGCTGACACGCCCTCCGATTGGTCGACTGTAAAGGCACGAGCTCTGCCAAATTGCGTAACGTGAAAGGAGGCGGGGCGACTCACGTGCGGATATAAAAGCTGGAGCAGTCGCGGGGATTTCGAAGACAACTCAAAGTCATTCGAGCTATCAACTAGGGAAGAGTACGAAGGATAATAGACCCAGCACGTGTGGATTTTAACAGCGGTAGACTTTCAGTTAACGTTTGTCAAATCGAATACTAGTTACCAAGATGGTGCAAACACCTAAACGGTACGCTTCAGACGACGGGGATGATTTTAACGTGGAAATAAGCTCTTCTTCCAGAAAGGTAGGATTATATACATTTATTGTTTTAAGCAATATTAATTATGCAAAAAGTATTTCATGATTATTCAACACCACTTAATTGATTATGTTCCCAGTTCAATCGTTTCAATTCTTACATTCTAATTGTGCATTTGCTGATTTACCTAACAAACACATGGTGGATGAAAATAACGAAATTACTACACCACTATTAATAAATAGATGTACAGTACAGTACAAATTTAATTTCCAAAATATTACCGGTATAAGAAAATTGTAGTATGCTATTATTGACCACGCTCTATTGAGTATTTTCCAGAGATTTATGTTGTGTTGTGTGTGGTTGTTGTTACAGTGCAATAAGCCTCTAATGGAACGGAAGAGAAGAGCCCGGATCAATGACAGTCTTAATCAGCTGAAATCCTTAGTACTTCAAGCATGCGGAAAAGACGTAAGTTTTAGGTTTTTATTGTTTTATTGTTGACAACATATATTTTATGAAGCGTTTCTAGTGTTACCTTTTTACAAAATCCGTGTCTTGTCGAACGCAAGTTTGTCCAGCTCGATGACTTTTTAATGTTTTGCACCGTTTTCTATTAGCCACGTCCAAAGATCAGTATATTTGTATAGTTGGCCGCGAAACTAAAGGGAAATAACCCATCCTATGTGACGGCTCTCACACGAAATGCCCGGTGTTACAGACTAGCTATTGATATAGTAAGCCTGTTAGTAATAATTTACCTACTTAGCAATTTGATTTGTTTTAAACAGATCATGTATGCACTTCTTTGTCAAATGCACCCATGTTATGATTTTTTTTTTACATTTTGACAGGAATCAAACTTCAGTAAGCTGGACAAGGCTGATATTCTGGAGATGACCGTTAGACACATAGCATCAATTCAACATACTGGTCCTACAGGTAAGCTCTTATTGATATCTTTACGGCAGAATAAATACTCCTGTTCATGATATATATGCAGCAAAATATTCATAGACACTCCTATTTATGATATTAGAAGGTTTATCATTCGATATAAACTTCGAAAAAAAAAAAAACCAACAGAAAAATAAAAACAATGAACAAACAGGTATATTTCTGAGATAATAGAAGGCGAATGAAAATGACTTTATAGAAAACGTCTGTTAATACTTTCATCCTTCCATTTTCAGGTCCATCCCCTTCAATGGAGAGCTCAACGAATTTTGCCGGTGGTTTCAGCGCATGTGCGAAGGAGACGTTAGGTTTACTGTCAACTTTATCAGACAACGCAGGCAACTCGATAGCCCTTCAGTCAGGCCTGTTCAACCATCTAGCCACTGCTCCTTACCAAACATCTGGGGGTTCGAATGCACCAGGAAACCACCCTGCAAGTAAGCACCCCATGAGCTACGCTAAGCATCAACAGCTCCGTCACCTTCAAAATCGAGAACTTTCAACCTGTGCAAATGGCCAAAGCGTACCATCCATGTCCCCAATAGTTAGGCGCCACAGACACAGCTCAGCAACTTACAGTCCATATTCAAGAAACCAATCGCCAGATTTTGCCACTGCATACAGTCCAAGAGAAAGGCGACACAATCCCGACCGAAATCAAACTCCGAATGTCACACCAACATACGGCCCAAGGGACATGACCCATAATCAGGATTTTTCCCGTGTTTTGCCACAGGTTTTAGACTTTTCCCCAACCGCTTCGCCAGGTAGTCGCCCCGAACCATTTGCAAGACGATCAACGTCGCCTTCTGAGCTTACACAACCACCTCAATTACTTCCCGTGAAACAAGAACCCTCAGATATTCAAAATGACATCGAAACGTCAAGAGATTACAGTGATAGTGCAAGCGAAGGGTCAAGGTCACCTCTGAACAGCAGCGACAGTTCGTCTGTTGACTCCAGAGCATGGCGACCTTGGTGACGTCATTTTGTTTTGTCGAACTATACATTAAATTAAACAAATTATGCTGAATGAACTTTATGAAATTTAATTTCAATTTGTGATGTACATTTTGTAAATAAAGAGAATCTAGTTCTTCAAAAAACGTTTATATCTTCTTGTCAAAAGCTACTCTTTCGTTTCGTTGTTTTTCGGGTATCCTGTATTTTCGGCTCCCAAATACCTGTTCACAATACACAAGTGATATAATATGAATTTTATACATTTTGTTTACCTACTAAGTTCCACGTTGATAGTCATTGTGATTGTATAGGTGTTTGAAATAAGCGATTAACGTGCAGATGTGTTTGTGGATCAGGGTACCCGAAAGCTTATTCGTTGTCAATGCTATGTATGGGCCGGTACCAGATTTACAGCCAACAGTAGCTCTATAGCCCAATAGCTCTAACCGACTGATCTATATATTAACATATAGTTGTTTGAAATTGGGACCTATGTAGTTAAACATATAAATAGTTATCAATGTAAAGAAATACAACAGTGCTTGCCTCCACTGGGATTCGAACCTGTGACTGTTTTTTAGGGCCAGTGCTCTAACCGACTGAGCTATATATTTAGATAAAGTTGATACAATACTAAAACTAAACTAAAAGTCAGGACGGTTTTCGTTCAGTTAAGAGGATTAATCACTATAGCTTTTTGTGGAATGATGATAATATTTATATCGTATATCATTATGCACTCCCGGCTTCCAATAAAAAATATATATTACCAGTTTGTAAAATTAAATTACGTTAGGTGTGGATATAGTTATGCTGCAACGTAAACTATGATGTAGACTAGTCAACATTATTTCATTTTTTCGGTAAACGTAGATTGATAGAGTTTGTTTTATACTACTGTCAACTTATACTTATACAAAGTAAATTTTATTTTATCTTACATTTAACTTTTGATGCAGATGAAAAAAAGCTTCACGTAGGATACGCCTTCTAATAATAATAAATTTACATATATAGTTAAAGCTCATGAAAAACATGTGTGGGCTATGATGGCCACCGCCTGTAATCTGTTCCGATTTAAAAGAAATTTGATAATTGTGCGAAGGTGAACTTGTCTTCAGTTGATATCGCCGTTTTGTGACATATGTAGATTAAATTTTAACCGGGGCGTATTTATCAGAGGTATGAAAGCCACGTGAGGTTGAAGTGTATGTAAACGTCGAGTTATGAACCATTAGCGATAACATTAAACTTTTTACACATGACATAACAGAGCAACAGTTGAAAGGAAATACCGACGCGATAAGCACCAGTTTTTAATATGAGTCACACAAGGCGACCTGCTGTGGCCCGCTTTATATCACGTTAAAAAAATATCTCGGACTTGAATCTGATATTTCATTATTGACTCCACTGTGGACCACAAGGTCTGCTTTTTCGCGGAAGGAGGTAGCTTTCCCACGCTTGCTGATTCCGTAAGGTCAACAAGGTTATCGAACGTCGCGTGCCAGAGCATCAACTGGAAGAAGCAGACGACAACGGCCGTGGCTTTATTTTATTTCCCGCCGCTCGGGGTTGGATCCGCCTGGCGTGTTTGGACATTTCGTGTTAAATACTGACGCAAACAAACGGGTTTGGGGTTAGATTATAGCAGTTCTCTGGTTTTATTTGGAAATCTCACGCCACTTTGCACTAGACGAGACCGCGACGAGGGGTCAAGGTATCTCGAGGAAACGCTAGTGTGGTCCCTAAACAACATATCTGTACATTGGTCTTACACTAAATAAAGGTTGAAATTCCTACCAACTTGTAATTAAACAATTTTGCTTGAAGAAAAAAATATGAATGGCGTGTTTTCCGATTTTAACGTCAGGTAAATGGGACTAATTGAAAAAATCTAAATAATTAAGGTAGCCTACATATATGGATAAGAACAATAGTGTTCTATAGAGGTATAATTTATAAGCGATCATGCAACTTGAATACCAACGTAACAGACTGGAGCACAAATTATATATGTAATAGTGGTACTCTTTTCATTCGTGTAATTAATGAGATATAATGTTATATAATTACACTAATTTGGTAAAGTATCGGCGTACACTGTTTATTATGTCATTTCAATATGTTACATGTGTATAACAGAAAATACCACAGAAGAGTAGGCCTGCCTATAAACCACTGTTGACTATCGACATTATAATACGAGCTGTTCTTAACTTGTGAACTATGGACATTTATTCTCGAGTTTCGTCATATTGCGGGGCACCGTGTGGTTCACGAGGTATTAAATCTGCCTTGATCTGACATTTAGTGCGGTTTTCTGGTACTGTTGTCCAACCTAAGTGTGCTGCACAGGTCTGAGTGTTTTCCCCGAGGTTCTGCGAAGTCTGGTTTTATGATAAATACTCCTTAGCGGCGCATTGGATTCACTTCATACTAACTCGTCACACATATCATATTAATCTATGATCATATTATCATGATATAATAAGGATGTTAGCCTCTTAACTTTGGAACTTGTGAATTCAATTCGGTATCAAACCATTTATACTTGACTAGCGGTTTCTACAAGCTTGATCGAAGTAAATCTTTTAAATGCGTCAAGGTAAAAATACCAGCCGAGGAGGTCAAAATACTCGGTAATTTAATTAACGCCATACGTGCAACTCATGGTATTAATTCGCCTTAACTCGCGAAGCCCTTGCAAGTCAGATGATTCTAGGTTTTATCGAGATATGGCGGTGTTAGATAGAAAGTAGCTGTTCCTCACGCGTTGATGAAAAACCATAGATTAGCAATACTATACTTAAATCCGAAAGAAGCCCGAAAATCTTGGAAGTGATTCTTTTTTGGCGGGCTCCTTAGATAGATTATTTCCCGTTAACACTCTGTGGTATAAAGGGGATACAAAGACCACTGGTCAGCCGTTAATTCGGACTCGTCTTTCTGACCAACAGCGCGTCAGTAAGGGTCACTTCCTAATTTTCTACCAAAAACCACCAATCTCGTATTTCACTATTGACGTATTGTCAATGCGACTCGTCTTGGAATTTTTACCCGATTGAGGGGACACAAAGACGGTCATCAGAACACCCTCATGGTAATGCTGTTAGTCTTTGTTGGGGGCACATCGCTGTACCGTGTGAGCAGTAACTTTAAAGAAAAAGACAAAATAACCCTTGTTAAACCTCACGATTTCTCGTATTTTTGTCAAAAAAAGACGACCAGCTGCTCACAAAGAATTGGAGCATGTCTTCAAACAGGTCTTACAAAACAAGGTTTATTTTGCCTCGCGGATGTTTTAAACCTTTTATTTCTTTTCACTTCGTTTCTAACGAGGACGGAGATTTGCGGAAACTTTCACCATCTGTTAAAGTTTGTTTCGAAAATAAACCGAATAACACCATAGAGTGCTGCAACCAAATTACAAAGAAGTTATTTAACTTGATTTTTTGTTCTCGTTTAAGTTTTTTTCTCATTTTCTTAACATTAAGACTCAAATCTAGTCGGTGTAATTATATTTGTCATCGTTATGTTGACAAAGTGAGGTGGGTGATGACTAAGAGAGTCATTTTAAAGTCTAACTATTTGCAAAGTCTAGCTAATTTTAGTTACAATAAACGCATACAGGTATACAAGCAACATCGCACCTATATTATACTTATTTATCATAATGGTAAGATACCAAGTACAGAGCCGTCAAAATATTTCCAGAAAAGCGTGTTTTAGCCTCAAATTAATTAACGCAAACAGGTAAAATATTAATCATAATTGAGTTGTTTACCATAATTTTGCCATATAGTTTAAACTGATATCTGTCAGATAATAGGCGTCCTATCATATATATTCATCGAAATTCATGTTTTTAATTAAATATTTTGAAATAATATACACAGGTATATTATTTCAGTATCGCAATTATACTTTTTAAATATCTGGAGATATGTTCGAATTTAACAGGTAGAAAAAAATGTGTTATAGTGCTAGGGACCTGGATCTTAGGTTGTGAGTTCGATTTCGCAAGTGTCTCGCTCAGAGGAAATAAATGTCAAAAATATTTATATAAAATAGGGTTATTCTAAAAGCGAAATACTGTTACTTTTTACTTTGGCAACTAAGACAAAATCCTTGATGTATTGAGGTCATGGCAGTCTCGGGTATATGCATACCGATACAGAATCGGAAACAGTTTGATGATGGTGTCAGGTAAAATGATGGACAGATGTTCATTGCAGTGAGCAGTACAGGTGGTGTATTTCATCCCGTGTCAGTTTCAGTCCGAGTCTATTAGTGATTGGTTTTACCGTTATGACACTGTGTGGATGGCTTCAAGTGCTCGTCAAAACTGACCCGGGGCTAAGTATAACAATTCTTTAATAGGCATGTGATGGCATGCGACTATTAAGAAGCGTATGTAGCGGAATCTCGAGGCGTGGTGACGCGCGGGGACGGGGATGCTGAATGAGTTTACCTGTGAGCACCTGGCTGTGACACGAGGGGAGGAGCGCGCGAGCACCGTGTCACTCAGCGTACCCTAGCCCCAGAGACCATTCACGCGGAACGACAGCGCTTCTCTGTAACGGTATGCTGCATTGTGTCTAGCTTATCCTACTGAAGCAGCCTTTGTTATCGTATTATTTTATTTAAATGGTGGGCGCGCGCGATTCATCCCCAGCATCTTTAGCAAACAATTAAATCCATTGATTGAATGGAGAAGTGCTGGCCGTTACGCTTGCCTTATTCGGCTGGCGAATTGACCTGAGCTGGTGACACTAATCGGAGGGCGATAAGCTAGCACTTCGCCGGGCCAAACAAAGCAGGCGTACCGCGGTAAGAAAACCAACACAATAGAAAACATATCAGTAAGCTTCTCCACCTACTTTGCATGCCTTGACACTCTATTGTCCTTTATGCGGCGTGCTATACCGTTCGCCTGAGGCCCTGTGATATGGTCATTACGGCATGACGACAAAGGCTTTATTGAAATCTACACCTCATCAATGTAAGGGAATTTACTGCTATTGACGTGTCTAGCGGAATTTCAATGCTAATGCTGGCGTTGTCCAACCTCCAAGAAATCTACAACAGTAAACATGTCAACATGAAATTAACGATGCTAGCTTTGTCAAAGATGTCTATATAGCGGACCAGATGTCTTCTCGCTTTCTGGCCGTGTCATTGTCGAGGTGTCAAACAGCATGGAAAAATAAACTAGCCTCTGTTCATTGTTTAGCCTTATCCATTCCGTCTAAATCGCGTTAGCCTTTCTTAAAAATAAAATGACCATGAACTTGACAAAAAAGTGTCACTGGTGATATATTGTTAATGATGTTAGACTGGACATGGTAAATTAGGATAACGTACCTGCCAAACCTTATATATGGACACGTATAGAGTTAACGAGCAGTGCTATACCACAAAAAATAATCCAATTCTCATTTAACTGCCATAAAATGAAGAGGCAAAATTCAATGCAGGGTTTATTTCTTTCTTTGGCATTTTGGTAAACTGTTAAACACCAACGCCTAAAATACGATTTAGAAACGGGCATCTATAGATGTCCAAAGAAACAGAAACACAAATAATACCTTTGATAATATTCGGATATTCTCAATTTAAAAATTCGTCAATTTAACAACGCGAACTATTTTACTTGCTCAAAATTAAGTGACAAATATAACACGTTTAAACTGTATACTGTTATAAGATCTATAGTCTTTTCTCTGTAAATACTCGTCAGTTTCTGTTATTCTGATATAAGGCAAATCTCGAGGAATATGAAGATTTATAACACAGAAAATTAAAATTCGCAAGCAAAATTTTACTTTGTTCACTTTGCTGTATAGCTTAAAATCTTACTTTAGACACTTGCTATTTGGCGTAAAAATGTTGTAATGTACATTTTGGACGGATTCTTTCTTCGCAGTGAAATTGACATTTGCTGCTAGCAGTGGATTATGTCTGTAATAGTAAATAATATTATAAATAATACATACTTGCATGTTACTTAATGATATGAATAGTCTCAAAATATTGAAGATTCATACAATTAATTCAAAGGTACATGTTCTCGACCGGTGGCCACTTTCACCAAATGAGTATGTTAAGAGAAACAAAAATATTACGATATTATTTTTAGATCTTTGCGTTCATCTTTGAGTCTATATTTCTAAGTTTAACGTGGCGTGATTTTATCGTATGATGTTTTTGTTGCACAAATTAAAAAAAAAAAAATGTCCACTAACACTTATAACCCTCAAATGATAGTAAAAACTTCCATACGATTTTCATTTCTTCATAGTTTTATTAAGTTGTTGCTATCATGATTTCGAGCATAAAGCCGTATAGAGTTAGTAAACTAGTTACGCTGTAGTTCTTGTTCTTTATTGGGATGGGTGGGGTGGATTGGGCAGGGCCTTATTACATCTTTTAATTATTTGATCCAGTGTCTTATCAATGCGTATTCATACCTGTACATATAATGCAAAGCTGTGGAACCCTATAACAGCAATTATTCAGGTGTGACAGTTCCGGAATTATGGCTGGTTGAGCGCGGTGTGTTGTAGTGTATACAATACATTCTACGTAAGCATCCACACAATCGATCATTCAGTCGATCAATCAGTAAGTCAACCACCGAATATTCTAAACGCCAACTCAGACAGCCCAACTGATTGGATGTAGATAAAACGCTTCTCTTTTTCGTGCAGAGGACATTTTTATTCAAATTTGCTTCAGTTTGATTGATGGGCAATGTTTGAATATGATTTTTAATAAATGACTAAGTATGATGATATGAAATATACTTAATCATAATGCTTTATTAATTACACTAAGATTGCGATACCGCATGTTTATCTGAGGTGTGTTGTGATTAGTGTCAAATATTAAAATATAGCAATCAATTTAATGTTGCAAAATAAAGATCTAACGCTTTGATCAAAGAATTTAAGTCAGTACGTTAATGATATTTGTTTTAAACGACGAAATGTTTTACAAGATATGTGTCATGTTATGTCATAATGTACACAACATATTACATGTTTACTTTTTTTATTTACACCTATGATTTTTATCCTATCCATTTATTTTTTTCTCAAACTGACAACGTAATTTCACTAGTAATGAAGGGGAAATCTATAAAGCGTGTTTAATGTATGTGTTTCATATTGTTTTAATAAATGTATCCTGTGCTCTTGTATAGCACAATCTCGGGCGAAATCAATTAAACGGAATAAAAAATATATAAAGTTTGCTTTGAAGACAATCAATTATCCAGGGTATAAACTGTAAAAAAAATCCATAACGTTTTAAGACAAATTTATCAAATAAAGATATAGCGCAATATTTCATATATATTTTTTACAAACAAGAGATGTCGATCTATGTGGTGGTTATATGTTTCGTTCCTTGAGGATTAGTGGGATATTCGTCAGCATGTAAAATAGTATTCCACGAAGTTGCATTTAGGAGCTACGTTATATTCTGGTTTATTAAGGCCACTTCGAACAGCAGTTCAAGTAATTTTAGCTAGAATGTGCATGGTGGCATGATAACAACAACAACGAATTCTGCGAAGATTTAATGTTGATTTTAAGAGAAATAAAGGGAGCTTGGACAATGGGTTGTCAGGTAACACTTATAGGAACAGTTAGGGAATAATATATACGTTGTGTGTTTCAGATACATCCCCAACATTAAGAATAAAGTAAAACACGATAACAAAACATGCATGGCGAATGACAATGTTCTTACGAGAAGTGTAAGTACGCGAAATTTTCCAGTGTTAAGTATAACAGTATTGCAAAAGACAAATTACACGGTCAAGTAGAAGTATGTCGATTAAATGTGCCCTGCATAATATAGTTGCCCACCAACTGCATGAAAAGTATACCATACATTTTTGTTTTAGTTTCTGTTTTGATTTTCCTAAGTATTATACATTTCTTTCGTTTGTCAAACGAATATGCTTAATTCTTTACTGGATGTTGGCATTCCTCGTAGGCAAAACACGTATACGGTAAAGTT
>JAVFBZ010168577.1:0-16734 GCA_032466195.1 Katharina tunicata
GTTTAAGGCAGTTGCCTAGGAAAGTTTAATATTGTTGTTATGTAAACAAAGATGTATATGTATGTATAAATAGAGTGACTTTGGACAGACATAAGGGAGAAGGTTTGAGGGTGGACCTGTAAGGACCACTGAGTCCTGTCCCTCTTATGTTACATAATCAAATGTTACAAGTTGTTGACTACCCATGACTTAAAGAGTTTAGTCTTCAGTATGGACTTCAAATAAGTTAAATGGCTCGTGACTATCCCGGTCATAATTTTACTATGACCCAAACCCTGGTCACACTACTATGCATTAATATTCCAAGTAATAAGTTGTATCATGTTACACACATGTAATTCTGAGACAAAAGAAACACAAATGTGTAATTTACAGTGTACATGAAATTCAATTTTATGCAATCAAATAAAGTTAATTTTGAACTCCCAATTTTATTCAATGCTGCTGTGATTTTTTCTAAATCTTTAGTCTAGCCCATTTAAGTTTAAATTTTGTCAATAAGAAGAGACTATACTGTATTCTTCGCCCATTTGGTTAGGTTCAGTATGCTTAAACAAACTTATGCTACTTGAGAAACATTATTGTTCTGGTTGACATTATAGTGTAGCTGTTTTTTTAACTTCCAGAGCACAGAACTAAATGCCCATAAATCCTCTTTTCATTTGACAATAGATAAGGTGATATATGCTCTCTATTAATTAAATTCATGTTGAGCATGTCATCAAATAGGAGTTGGGCGTTGTCATTTAGACAGTCTCAGCAGAATGGAAGGAACCCGGTCAAGGAACTCAGATGTCAATTTGATCCTGTATCAGTGGAGAGACTGAGGGAGTAGAACGATTGATCTATCAGATTGGAAACTGGTAAAGAATAATTGTCAGCCAGACTTCACCAATAATTCTAATTGATACACCCATTCTGTGATACATCACAGCATATAAACACAAAACAGCTACTTCAAATAATGTAATTATATTATCTAATCTACAGTGTTGGATGGAACAGATTAACGCAAACACACTTTTTCAACTTCCAACTTCCAACTTCCAACACTTAGCTAACAAAGTAACTGTCAGCTAATATTTACAATACTGTATTTCCTATTGATAGGGTAATCAACAACAAAACAATGAATTATCTCTGGCTATTTTATTCATTTTAACAGACTCATTCAATTTATACCTATCGATGATACAGAATCAGTTGGTAGATAAGACTTTACATCTGGACATAGACAATATGTGTGCCTCAAAATCAAACCAATTAGACCAGAGGATGAAAGCTGACCAATTTGCTTGCCTCACTGATTGCCCTGTGACCCACAAGGCAGCATGCTTGCAGATTTGTTCTAGATGTCAGGCAAGTGCCAACATTTGTGGGTTTTTTTTATTTCAGTGATATACAACCTGCTTATAATAGAGCCCCTAGTCAATCTTTTAACATGGAACAACTAACAAGTGGAAAACTTATTTATATACATTTACATGTATGTGGTACAGAAATTATGAAACATGAATGAATCTATGGATAGAAAATATTGCAGTCTCAAAAATGAAATAAAAACACAATAGAAACAATGACGGTTAAATCAATACCAGAGAAACACAACTAAAATAACCATGGAAATTAATGTATTTATGGGAATTGCCACAGAAATGATTATAAAATCAATAGAAATGAGGAGAAAATACAATGTAGAATGGTGCTAAAAAAAAGTAAATTGCCATTTTTCTTTCCATTTCCCGTTGTAAAGTGACTTGCAATTTGTTGAAGATTGATATAAAAGCTGCACCACTTAGAGCACCGAAGTCTTCTAATAATTCAATCATGATACCGTCATTAAAATGTTCTCAAATAGAAATACTTTGAGATAATCTGGGATGAGATTATCATTATCTATTGGAATATTCAGTGTCCAACTTAAAAGAAAATCAATTCATAGTGGGTGTTCCTTTATACAGTTCAACTGGAACCGTTAAAGTGGATTATATTTATCATCTCTTCCATTTTTTAACTCATTTAGCACCAGCTGTTGAATGAAGGGATTGGGCGTAAGCATCACCAACTTGTACATTTTTTTCAAGGAACTTTATAATATCTCTGTGTAGGTGACATTTTAATCTAAAAATCTTTGGTAAATATCTCTTGTACTGATTGCTCCATTATTGACACAGTATATCAATATTACAAATAAAAAGCAATACAATTTATGTGTTGGTGAAATATCACGGTTTCCTTCGAGGTAAAAGTCATATTTCACTGCCGTTATAGAACCCTTTTTGTTATTACATTTTGTTATAACACTTTAAAATAGTTTACCTAAAATATCTTTGATTATATATATATTATGGTGTAACGCTGCTTAAAGTCATGTTTCATTTGGCCATACAACAAAGAGAAATCCATAAATGGACGTCATCTTGATTCTAAGTAACATTATGCTGATCTGAACTCACCGATTTGATCTGTTGGCTCTGGGTGTAACATTGCACTTAATGTTATGTCTGTAAAATGACGACCCACCAGACCAATGGGTAAAGGAAACCACCCTTCACAACACTAGCAAAGCACAATACACCACAGGACATGTACAAGGCAAAATACAGGATACAACAACAAATTGGCTTCCTTAAGCACTTTACCTCAGATAGAACCAGGGCACAAGAAGCTCCTGCCAACCATTTGCTCGCCAAGTTTGATGTGTTTATACAAAATTACAATTTTTGTCGTTATAATAGAAAAAATATTATAAGCTTACTTTAAAGTTTTAATACCATTATATTGCCCTCGTGAATCATGGAAGTTATAACATGTCTTCATATGGCCTGAGGCTTCCATTCCACCTCACACCCAAGCATAATTAATGGTATTCAAACTGCCCTGTGCCAGTATGCTCAATGCAATATTTGAGGGGAAAACGTGGGTGATACAAGTTCCTTTAGATCTTGAGCTGACGGTAGTTCATACTAGTAAAAATAAAAATTTATACTTCATTTATATTTTTGTCAAGAGTAATCACACTGACACAGGTATATCAACTACTTAAAGTTGATAAATTATCTCATGTTCTAGATCAATTCTCAGAGAAAAGTTTCTAGACCTGAATAGTTATGTCTATAAATGATAGGCCATAGGGCTCAATGTGAGAACATTCAGTCAGGCCATAACCTCATGGAACAAGGCAAAAAAAAATGGGTATCTGGAATACATGTATATGTATGAATTGTATGCGACTTATTGTGCTCTGAGGCAGCCACAAACAAAAAAGATATTCGGAGAGAACTGATAACACACATGTGATGTGATAAATCATTCATTTCCATATGAATTTCTAGCAGGTAATTATGGCAGCGAAGTGTAGCAGCAATCAGAGATAAAGTGGTGATGAGGTGGGAATCAATGTCCAGAGAAAGCTAGTTGTTGGTCAGAGAGAGAGGTAGCCAGAGGGGTTAACTGTTTAGTTCGCCTCCCAATCTGACAGGAAGTAATAACTATGGGTGAGATTTGTGCCTATGGAATCACTACCCAATACAAGTGTCTCTGGTGAGCCATCAACTCTTCAAACCAAGCCAGTCTCATTAACTCAGCTGCACCCCCTCTAGACCTCCCGAGGAAACACAGCACTCTTCTCATCAAACATTAGCTAGAAGACTTGTTAATTCCTGGAGCGCTGCTTCTTGAGTCCACTCTGTAATGACTTCCAAGACATTACAGATGGGGAAAAACACCTGATGGCTTTTGTATATTACACAATCATTCAGAAAAAAATGTCATGCTTCAAATGAGGCTCTTAATGGTGTGTGAATTTATTTATCTGTTTATTTCACTGGTGTTTAATGTTGCCTCAAGAGTATTTCAGTTATATGACGACTTTGCGTTCCCCCTACATGTATATTGTGGAAAACCGAGAAGAAACCTTGTAAAAACTACCCCTCGACCTCAGTAGCCACCATAATCTTCCCTTATATACAATTATCACATCTGAGGAAGTGGGCTTGTGTCCAAGAAAGCTCATGTATAATACATCTAGTTAGTCTCAAAGGTGTTTTTTCTGTAACTTTGTCCTTATATACCTATAGTCTACAGGGGGATTCAATCCTATTCAAGGTACAGTGAAGGGGACTCAGCAGTCCAGTGTGATAGACAATGAACATTGATTGACCTTTCTTTGGTGTTTCTCTGATAACAGTAACAGAAATACATAAATAATTATGCATGTTGAATGGACATTTTGTGACAACCTGTTGACATTTGATGTTGTATTCATAGTATCATACAAACAAGCATCACATATGAAGAGTACCGTTTTTGGGGGACACTATACACAACATAATTTCATATATGTCAGTAAGGAAAAGAAAAACAATATTTAAGGATCTCTCCCCCTCTCCCATTAATCTCGACACCATCAGAGTTATAATAGATTGGCAATGATGATATCTGCAATATCAAACATCACAATGTAAGGCAATCCGCATTCACTGGGGTCATGTACCCCAGCTTCCCCAAGTCACTAAGTTCAATTACTATAACTTCTTGGCCCTTTAGTTTTTGTCAGTTAGTATGATTGAGATGTATATTTTTAGCACATTCTGTAGAGGACAGCAGGTTATCAAGCCAGAATCTACTTACAGGGGATCAATGTGTATAGATGAGAGGGATCAGATATGCTGGTAGTAAGTGTATACCAATCTTCTTACAGTTTGAAACTACAGATAAGGCCTATAGTACTTACTAGTACATTATATGAATATATTATTAGCATCACCATGATCACCAAGAAGCAGTTAGTACATATTTACAGAAGTGGTCCATACAAACATAGTTATATTTATGCTCATTAGGGTCTATGAAATCTGAATTGGATCATGATTACTGTCTGAAACACAGATATCAAGCTGAATGTAAGAAAAGGGATCGCAGAAGCATTTGGACAGTCCTAACTATCATCATGAACCAGAGGACAGTCCAGGGGCATCAAGACAAATAAAAAATACAATAATATAAAAGCATTCATTATAATAGCTACCGTAGGAAATTGTTCAGTTAAATTCTACATTATATAAGAATGACTTTAGGGGTGGTGGTGGTGTTTGTGAAGGTGCTTTTATGTCGGATACTGTGGGGAGTATGAAGTCGGCAGGTTCCTGCTGCTGAACTGTCATATTAACCTCGGCCTGCTCAACCTGTTTTGGGGTTGACTTACGGTTATGGTTTTACACAATATCTGCAGTTGGTTCCTGAATGTCACAGCTTCAGGTTGATGCCCTGCATTTCCATCCGAGAATCAGGCTCCAGTTTGGATGTCTCAGCTTGCTGTTGATTCTTCACTTCCAGTCAAGTTCGTCCACCATTTGTTCAAGAACTGCAATAACAACCGGACTTTGGTTCCGGTTTTACACACTGCTCAAATTCCTGTTTATTTATCATATTCTGGCATAACGTGTTCAATGTACTTACTCTTGATGCTCCACTTCCATCAGTGTCTCAAGTTCCAGCGTCTTGCTTTTCACCCTTCGGTTTCTCATTTGCTGCATGGGTCTCTGCTTCCTGTCTATGCCTCACTTCTGATCGAGTATTCGGATGGTCTTCCTGTTCCCATTTCAGTTTTTCTATCTTCTGTTAATCATTGTCCGGAGTGGTCCCAGTTTTCTGTTGATGAACAATGTCTGCTTTCTCAAATTACAATGACTTCCCCCGTTATCCGTCCCACTTATGGTTTCCCACTCCAGATTTCCTATTCCTGCTTCTCAGAGCTCTCTGTCGGCTCGGTTTTGGGTTATATCTCAACTTCCCAGCCCAGAGTTTCTAGAGACTGGTAGGTAGGCCTCAGCCTATATCCCTATCTCCACTATTAGACTTCTGTTTTTCCTTCTGCAGGACAGTTCTGTGTGGCCTTGTTATCATCATTGTCTAGTCTATCTTCTTGTCCCATGGTGGACATCCCAGTCTTGCTTCATGGAGCTTCTGGATCTACTCGTAGACATTCCAAGGGAGCTGCCAGACTGGACAAAATTGTATCATGTATTAAGCCCACGGTACATTCATCTTCACATCCACACGAACTCCAAAACTCCCTCTCTAAGAAGCTGCATGAAGGATGGTGGATTCCACATGGGGCTCCACAACAGCGTCCTTTGACCTATGAGCAGTTGACATGATATCTATCTAAAAGGTGTCAAATGGTAGCAGCTTTCATATTACACCTTTCACAGAACTGAAATTAAATGTCTACCACAGAGTGACTTTTAGGTTAATCAAGCTTTCCAAAGATCTTACTGAGTATCAGCATTAGTCAGATCATTCCTCCTTCAAAGTAGTTTTTTGTCACCGCCTTCACTTTCGCATCAGATTTTGAATCTGCGTAACGCGCAAAACACAATATTTACATGCACCAAAGTTTAAAACTCAAAACAATGTTTATTAGCCATATCTGATTCACTAAAATAAATCCCGAAAAAATTGCAAAAATTATATCTCCAAAAGCTTTTGTTTTTAAAGATAAATTTTGTTTTTAACAGAATAAATGCACAACCTTATGGTTCTGTGATCTGAACATTTCTATACAGTTTGATTCCAAGTGGCTAAGAAAATTTCTGTGACAATTTGTCATGCCTTTCGATGAGGTCACCTTTTTTGTGGTAAACAATAAATGTCAAAGGTTTTTAAAACTACATTGCGTTATCTGCGGCCATAAAGTTTTTGTCACTCTGTAATCATTTTCTTAGAACTGTTTAACATGTTCCTGAAACTATACAAGGTTAATTTGCTTTTAGAGCTTTATGAATGGCCATGAGTGATTAGTGTATAGTAATGGATTCAACACTTAGACAAGCTGTAGATCCCTGGAACTAACTCAGCAATACATTCAGCTGTCTGTCAGATTGTACATATGGGTTTTAACCTTAACAATAAGTAGAAGGAATGGTGCTTACACACATGTTCTTCTGCACACCCTGAAAGGTTTTCATCAACTTTCTGCAATATGCCCCCTGTTTCCATCAAATAGAATTACAAATTTCTCAAGAGCATTCCAAAAGTAATCGAAATGTAGAAACATACATGCATGAAGGAGAAATTTTTTCATAAATTTCTTGAATAAATATTAAGTTACTCTTACTTATAATACCCAACATTAGCAATATCATCAGTCATTTCGCCTTTAGGAGTTTTAATATCAAAGTTGAAATAAGTCAGTATTACATGTACCGGTATATACTGTATATCTTCAACAAATTTGACCTCTAAATGAACAGACTTTAAGTAATTTATTGAATATTAAAGTAGGAATTTAGAACTAATACTTACATTTTCTGGTAATTTAAAGTCTGAACTTCATAAAAAATTCAAAATTGCATGTCAACACTTTTACCCTTTGCATAAAATGTAGTTTTATAGGTTGTAAAGGGGGTCGAATATGTCAAGCATTTAGGGTAGTCACAGTTACATGGGCATCCAATATGTGAACTAAAAGATCTGGCTCTCATGTCTCTCAGAGCAAGATTATTTTAGTTCACCAATTAATAGCTCTTGATGGCACTAACAAATCACCGGAATCTCTGCACACTGACACCTGGCTTGAGCCAGAAATGACCCCGCTACCAAAATTTGAAAATCTGATTAGTTATGTATACAAATTTAATGAGTCGTTAACATAATTTTGTGATATACAGGTGCGGATTGAAATTTTATATAATTTTAATTATCTTAAATGCATATTCTAAAAAAAATCAATGTTATTATTTCAAAAGATTTAGTTAACTATTTGAAAGAGAACCAACTAAAAGTTGACCTTCACTTACAGTTGTACATGTAAGTAATGATTCAGTGTCCAGAGATATTTCTGTAAATGCTTTATTAAACAAAAATCAATACTTTCATTTACAATTTTGAAATTAATGTATCGTCAAAGAGCATGAATTAATTCACTTTGTTTTTCGGTCATAACAAACCACATAACAACAAACACTAACAGCATGTTATTATGTATTATGTTTGACAGAGAGCTGCACATATAAGACAGACAGGATGTAAATGTATATTAACATCAGCAATAGATCAGGAATGAAGTAACACATACACAATATCTGTTTAATGGATATATACAGTATGACCAGGTCTTGTATTGTGACAAGCTCAGGTGCAGAGATTTGTGAATCTCCTTCAAATATCGTGTACGAGCATATATACCACTCAGTGTAAGAGGATGGATGATTTAAGCAGATGTGGAATAGAACAATTGTGTATAATGGCTGGAAGGATGAGATAGACAACAGATTCTCTACAAAAGCATAGAGACAGGCAGTTTTAGTCTGGCTAACTGGGTAACATGGTGTAACATGTGTAATGGCTGAGGTTGTCAGCTAGGAAAGATAAATTCTGTGTGTATATAGAGTGGTATATTGTGCTGTGGAGACGCCCTGCTGTTCATAAATGATGAGGTGGAGAGCTATCGGTCTACATGGATATTGTCCCTGAGCTACCTGACACTGGACACAGCCAGCTCATGACACTAGCTGTAAGGCACTCATCTTTGCTTGTCATCCATATCTCTGAACATTACTCTGCCGATCCGGTTTTCTTTGCCTCTGACTATTGACCGATGATCTGAATAGAGTGACATCTGAATCTTATCCCCTATCATCTCCATCAAATCTATGATGACTGTGGTAATTCTCTGCCTATTCCCCGTCTCCCAGATTCCATAAGCCGCCAGGCTCAGTAGTTACAGATATAAAAACGACACCTGTCTCAACATAAAGTCAACAGCAGATGCAACTGCAAGATTTGACAATCAATAAAAAGGTCACGTCAGTCACCAAAACATTAAAATTACAGAAGAAAGTCTTATTGATTTTGCATAACCCCAATCTATAAATAAAACAAGTCCGGTGATTTGGAAGGTATTTGGAGAGCAATAATACTACAGAGTAAATCTTCACAGTACTAAACGCTAAATTTATAATCTGTTGTATCCATTAGTGAATATGGTGACACGCTTCGTAATAATTTTGAAAAACTCCCTGAAAGTTCATTGTTTTGATATATGAGCAAATGCAGCTATAAACCATCACACAGAACATATTTATAGAAGAAGGATGCTAATGGATGTAAATATCCCAGAATATATCTATCTTCCATAGTTAAGTAGTTCTGTCTTCAGAGAACTTTTAAAGAAGATCCACACTAGGCATTATAAATAATGGAGGTTTAACAGGATGGCCACATTTCACTATCCAATCAAAACCCTTTATAAGCCGTTTCTAGTCAGAATCTGGAGTAATATAAATCATTAAGAATCTGTTTCTAGTTTCTAGTCACTAGTAGTCAGAATCTTCATAAAAAATAGGAAAGGATTCTGAGAAAGATATTTCTCAGAGCCGGGTAAACGATAGCGGCCTTAGATACATGTACCACGTAAACAACTGGAGTCTGATACACCCCTAATGACATTACTTAATTGATTTTATTTGAAATGGTCCCTCTGGTGGCCATCCCTGGTAAACCTCATCCAATTTATCAGCGATAGTAACAAACAAGCTTGTATATATGATAGCCGTTGATTCATGACTACAGTACTTCAGTCACACTTTGCGACTTTATATGTACCGTACTTTAATACTAAAAGAATCAGATATGCATAGTTTTAAGAACATAAGTCTTCCTAAAATATTCATTTTATCGTTCAAATATAGTAAAATTTACATCGCTTTATAAAATAGATATGACATTTACCGTTTATTGCATAAAAAACGATATTGAAAATATGACTCCACATCGATAACCCATTTAAAGATTTATCACATTTTGTTTATTCATAAAAATTTGATACTGACAAACTACACCACGGCAAAACAAAGGTGTTATGGTTGGGTGGGGAATCACAATTGAAATAATGCTTGTGACGTTGTCACCTTAGCTCGTGGCCATCTGGTACAGTGAAAAAATGAAACACTGTGGGAGACGCATAAAGTGCTGTAAGTGATTACAAACTTTAGAAGGATTGTATGTTTCATCAAAATGTTGTCTTGCTTTTATAATATAATATGTTTCCTTTTATATTCAACATACATGTACACTGTATGTACAATTTCTGAGTTACATCGGTATAAATATCTATCGGCTTTACCGCTCATTATTTAAAGCAATAATGTGATGATAGTATAAATGAAGCCTAAAGGTTTCACAATTGAGTTTTTAGAGCTACTGTGATACTGAGTTGTGATATGATATAAAAACCCTGAGCTTCTGACTGTATGAGGGTACATGTAGGTCTACTCAAAACATACAACACTATAATAGCCACAGTACTTTTTGGTATTTTAAGCAATAGGAGTAGATCTAACACGTACATGTAAGAGGTGTGATTCCCAACAGTAGATACTGACCAATCATGAGTACAACTTTACACTCCTTGTCACTCTGTTTTATTCTATACTTTCTGAGTAGTGTCTAGCGTTGCCAGGCTACTTTCTTTTTTTTCCAAGTTCTTGTCAAATTATGAAGAGTATCTTTTATTATGCAGAAATAGCAACTAAAACGACAAAGAATAAGCCGTAAATGTAATTAAAACAGAACATGTTTAAGAAGAGATAATAGCCTTGATCTGTTTTTCTTTCATGATGCAAATAATGTTGTAATAGAATTCAATAATTAAAGTAATTGACAACATTCAGACATGTAATTGAATGTATTTTTTGCAAACACGACTATTTTCAATCCATCTTGAATGATGTTTGTGTGAAGTCATCACTATTGTTATTCTAAATACAAGCTTTGTTGGTCTAAATGCTGTTTGAGTTGATTGACAGACATACTCAAGGTTAACAAGAGCAAAGCCAAACGTACATAATACACCCGTAACTGAATTCAAAGAACTGTTGTATTCAATATTGAACATTCAACCAGATTACAAACCACTATGTACAAAAGAGTCTGGCGCCGGCTATTTATTGTCAAACATTGCGGGGATAGTTACAAGTGAGTATTCCAGGCAGACTTACGATCAGAGTAGAAAACTAATAAACAGTGTATTTACAGTAGTAAGTTTTGTAATTGTATACTTTTAGAAACAGTGACTTTGACCTTTCTATCTTGGCCACTGAAACATTAACTTGTTCAATAGTTTTAATAGTAATAAGTCAACTTTATCAATGTATGAAATCTTGATTCCACAGAATGACAAGAAAGTTTTAACAAAATAGCTATTTACAGTAGCAGTGACCTTGACCTTTGACCCAGGTGATTTTTTAACATTGACCCCACGAACTTGAAATTTTGAACTTGTTCAAGGCATTTTCATAATAGACATGTGTATAAAGTTTTCACAAAAATTGACCCAGGGATTAAGCCTCTCAAGTGATAAAAACAAGAAAATGTTAACAAAATACATCTATTTATAGTATCAGTGACCTTGACCTTTACCTAGGTGACTGAAACTTGAACATGTTCAAGGGATTATTTCCTTGTGTGAAGTCTGGTCGAAATCAATAAAAAAATGAAGGCTCATCAGTGATGACAAGAAAAGATGATAGATGAACGGGCAATATCATAATACGTTTGTTCTTGACATGTAATAAAAATAGCTATAATGACCTTCGTCTTGATCGTAAAACCTTGAACTTCAAACTTGTTCTAGACATTTTCAAACAAGACATATTGTGAAGTTTAATAAAAAATGACCCCGAGGTTAAGCCACTAGAGTGAAAAAACATGTATGTATATACTTCCATGAACAGAATGCTATATCCATTCTTCAACTTGGTTATATGAGTGCATAACAAATTCAGCATGTCTGTGAAACTACTTTAACAAGACAGTAGCATTTTTCAAGTTTAAACAGAAAGAAAGAGAGACAAATGAACGAAACTTACTTCTGGCTTTGTGCGGTTTCTTTGATGTGGGATGCCATCTTATTTCTGTGAGGTCATTGTTTAAAGAGAAGAGGCGGTGGTACTGGCGACTGTTTGACCTCACCTTAACCAAATCACTCCCATTTTGCATATATGTTAGACAGTCTTGTGCTGAAAAACAAAAGAAAAAAAAGTTTATTCATGGTTTGCTTCTGTCATGACTGTGTTTCTTATACATTCACATTCACAAAAAAACACATATTAAAGTCCATCTTGTACAATAAACCAGAAAGTCTATTTGTAAAGCATAACAAAGCTCAACAAGAGCTCAAGTGTCGGGCAATATACACCTGGATGAAAGCCTCTAAAGTTAACTGCTGGAAACACAGTTTATTCTGAGCTACCAGTTAATGCACATTGAGGCCAACTCAATCCCATGAGACATCATGCAACATGGAACACAATTTGATAAGAATCTGATTATTGGTTTTCGAGGAAACAGCTGGAAACCAAGCAGTCGGAAACCACACGATGGTTTGATCAGCTAAAATCTGAGAATCTGAGTCTTGGGTTCCAATCCCAGTGGAGGCATGCACAATTCTCTTTCGTTAATCAAAACATATATATACATTGTTTAAGCGGTATTTAGAAGCTGGGTACATAACAAAAACATGACAACTTAGACAGATTTTCATCTTAGTCGTCATGTTTTTTTATATTTTTATAAAGAGTAATCACACTGGCACAGGGATATCGACTAATTAAAGCCGATAAATAATCTCATGTTCTAGATAAATTCTCAGAGACTAGTTTCTAGATAGACCTGAATCTTGAGTTGTTCGCCATAACCAGATTTTCGGAATTACTCAAACAATAAAGACATTTGTGGATAATATCTATATTAAAGACGCTTCTCAAGTGTCCTTGTGTCAGTGCTTACAATAGAGAAAGTTTGCAGCATGTACTTGGATGAAAATTCATGACCGTTCTCTCTGGAGTCTCTGTATCTCAGTCGGTGAGAGTGCTGGGAAGAGTGTTTCATAAGTAATAATAAGGTCTCATAGGAATTATGAAACACTGTTGGCAAGGTTAGCAATAATGAAATCAAAGAGATTCTATAAGGCCACCAATAATGCTGTGTATTATGATGTGATAAATCGCTTGAGTCCAATGTCTATACGGTGCAAGTTGTGTGGCCCTGTTCAAATTGACTATACTGTGAACCAACTTGAAACACCTGTAATAGTAAAGCAAATGGTGGACTACACTTTCTAATAAATTGGCTTTAATAGTACAGAATCAATCCCTTGAAACAAGACAGTTAAGTGTAGGAAGAGTATACATATCTGTGTTCTAGCCATGATACCAAACTGGAATTAATACTTAAGAAACATATATCAGTAGCCAAACTTATATTTCCCTTTCCTGTATGGTAAAGGTGATGGCTTCCCAGACCATATTGTGAGTGCCATATCCATGATTATCACACTCATACATTTATGTTGTATAACACTGAATAGCGGTTGCTCATGTATACGTCTCCTTGTGTATAGAGAGTTCTAGCCACACTCATTGTATGCAAGATGTCAATATATATTTATGTCATCTCCAAGGCATAGTTATGTGTCTCTATATAAACCTCTACAACATGATAGTGAGTATGGAAGTTGGAAGATATCAGTGATAAATGATAGGCATCAGGTAATAAATAGGCCGGTTGTAAAACAACAGGTCCAACATGCTGCCATATACATGAGTTGGTTCTCTGATATACTGTGTCCAAGCTAAGTAATGAGTCTGGGAAATGCATTGTTGTCTTGCTCAGATTGGTCCATATTAAAGTCCCGTGAGATACCAAAAGTGTAGTGAATGAGGGGTAACTGTTTCAGTAGAGATGTTAAGTTAAGTAATAAACTTCTTCTTTAAGACAATGGTGCCCTGTAGATCTGAGACCAACCAAGAAAGAAGTACACCCTCCATGTAGCAGCCAAAAGCCTTTAGATCAGATATACAATTCAGGTATAACCAGTTCTGTTGCTTCTCTTTTCTGGAGTAATCTTTGACAATCAAGACCATACCATGACAAGAATGATTTAGTACGACGTTATGACCTGGAATTGGTAATTAATTTATTTTTCAATCGGTAAATATCAAAAAGCACCAGTTCACCGCTTGCTCGATATGTCTTCCAGATGAAGCTTCCTCAAGGGGCTTTGCAGTTATGCATAATAAATGAGACGTAACGGATGGTTTGTCGGTTGGATAAATGGGTGGACACAACTAATTTCAATATCAATCCCCTAGTAGTTTAAACTGCTCTTGATGTGGGCACCAAATTCAGTAAATATATAGTAAATAGTTTTTCAACTATACTTCGAAAACAAAGGTTAACCTCAATTATTTCTTAATGCAATTTGTTTCGATAGAAGGAAAAGGAAGGAAACCACCTTAAACGATGCTGGCTACATGCAAGACAGGACAAAACATTTACATAACATTAAAAAAACAGGACAACACAACAAATCGACATCCTGTATCCCTTAGCTCCAAGAGCACCAGGACACAGGATGCCCACCCAACGCCAGTTTTCAGAGAAGGGCTGTATTAAAGTCATTAGAACTTCTCCCTAATGATGGCCTAATCCCGCCTGATCATGTGATATCCATAACAGAACTTGAAACTTAAAACAAACTACAAATGATTTGTCTTCTTTTTTAATACAAGTTTTTCATTATTTTCTCAGAAATTAGAAATATTATTTTTACCTTGTAACAAATCTCTAAAAAAGAACTTTTGCTTCTGGAGTGTTTTATAGTTAAGCTCACTTATACATGTAGTTGAATCAGTATTTGGAATATATGTATTGTAATGATAGACACTCCAAAGAATGGTCATTTAGTTACCATGGATACCATATTGTTATTGATATTTTGAGCTAATGGGGTATTGCTGGTGGTGATTTAATAGATCATGAAAGTATGTAGTGATTGATGGTCATAATATGTCTAATGCAACGATAACATACTATATACATGCAATATCAGATTGTTATGGCACACAAAAGGAGCATAACTAATAGCAAGTAGCGTTTATATATCAAATTATATTCACTAAGTGGTTTATACATTTTTTATAATTTTGCAGGATGGTGCAAGTTGTGCAAATCCTCTTAAATAATTAAAAGTGGTAATTTCATCTCAGTTGCATGAGGCTTATCTGCTGACAGTCTGACAGTTGCCTTCATGAATTTCCCATCTATAGTTTGAGCCACTTTGTTGGGCAAACAATGCATAAAATGAATCAATGTCATGGTTAAACAGATCAAAACATGTAAATGGCATATTGGATCCATTAATCATTAACCATTCAACTCGAAATGACTACAGTCAAACAAAGTTACTAGCATTTATACTCAAGATCATACTGCATAAAGCTGAAAGCTGATTGCACCATCAGCGAAAGGATGCAATATAACATTCTGCACCGCAAGGTGCTAAATATTTATTCTCAGTCTGACTTTTAAAGATGACACAACAAAGTAAGAAACCCACCATTTTCAGTCATTGTGTTTCATGTATATGTAGGTGTGTTTGTTTCCTTTGCATCTTGTCACTTCATATCTGCCTTTCAATTGTATGTCTTCAGCTCCTTCAATAGTTTTGAACAGCAAACATTCAATGCTTTATGAAACTGCAACATTTCATTTCAACCTCCAGATGTCTTTTCATTAAAGTATCAGGAAATGAACAAGAAAGCAAATAAAACGAAAATAAGACCACAGTTTCAAAGGTTTATTTGTTTGTTTGATTGGGGCATTTTCACTTGTTATTTACAACGTGAAGTAAAGCAACCACAAAGAAGACACAATGTGATATTTACAGGACGAAAAACGGGAATTTTTTTCTACAAATGGGCTTCATGATGCCCCTTACCTGAAATAGCATCATGGCACAGGAATGTATGTTGGAAATCTATTTTCTAGATTCCATAATATTAACCTACATGTGATTCAGTTTACTGGTTGTGAAACAATTTGTGAACAACAGTCTGGCTTATCATTTTATGGGACTATGATATCTTGCCTAAAGTTCAAAAGAGTTTATCTTGACAATCTCTCCTCTAAAAAAAAAACTCCATAGCAATGCTCTGGACGCATTTGGGAGACATGCAAAATGCATTGCTGTCTGTAAAACAAAAGAAGGTTGATGAGTGACAAGGCTGAAAAGATCTTGAGGCTGTATGTAAATTGATAAATTCCAAAGTTATAAATATGAAAGCAGAATTGCGTGTGCTTAAGTAGTTTGTAATAGTATATAAAAATGGACAGACACTCTGAATTCCTCTTTAAATGATAATTTTATCTTGGATTGTATACAGCTATATTTATATTAAGTCTTGATCATGTAGACTGTTAGCTGAATTAGCTTGAGGCCAAAGAGTCTGAAAATAGAAACGAGAAGACAGGAGACCCAGACAGTAAAAGCAGTGATAATGGACTGACAGTTATTTCTCTGAATACTTTCAGCTGCTCCAGGCCTTCCTCGTTAAAGTAACAATTACAATTTTTTGTACTCAACCAGAGATCCCTGGCACAGGCTATACAATATATTTAATAAATCGTCCAACACTCTTTCTTAAAGATAAATCAATGAAATACATGTAGAAGTTTAAAACTGCTCGGGCTTATCTAGCATTTTTCATGAAACTATTAATTTTCTTGTTTGAGTGGCATTTAGAAGCTGGGTAAATTACAAAGACATGACAACTGAGATGGATTTTAAACTTCTGCATATATTAGTAAGCGCCGTTTCGATCTAGATACTAAGATCATTTTCAAGCAATGGTTACAAATCTCAACAAAATATACTTTAAATGGTAAAAG
>JAVFBZ010168588.1:0-16732 GCA_032466195.1 Katharina tunicata
AAAATTGAAAATTGAACGTTCATTTTTCATTTTTCGTTTCATGGACTGAAGAGACAAAAAATGAAAATTGAACTAGCCAGTGTTACATGGACCCAACAGTCTACGACAGACAGATAGATATACACTGTACCTAAAAATATATTTGTATAAACGAAGAGAAAGAAAAAAAAAGTGCTTTTCTCCACCGCGACAGGCTACGAGAGACAGAGTGAAGACGCATATTATTATATGAAAGTTTTATTTAAATGTAGTTTGATTTAAAATAAACTATTATTAAACTGTTATTCATTATATTATTAGTGCAAATATTCAACACGTTCAATCCAGGTGAATATTAGATCTGTATTGGACGCGGTCTTACTGGAATTAAATATGTCTTTCGCTCGTACTGGAAATCCGGGACGTTAGACAAAACATCCGTTACCACTCTTGCTGACTTCTCATAATAAACGACTGGTAGTTCATATGTGAACAGCTTTGCCGCCTCAAGAATGACTCTGGCGATCGTCCATAGTGAGCACTATAGCCTGCCCAAACTTTTGTTTTACCATATTCTATCAATATGGTTTACCAATTATTCTTTTTAGATACACTTCGATGATTTTCTGTGCGTGTATTATAGATTGGGTTTATACACGCAGAAAAAAAAACGCGGCCCATAACCCCGAATTCGTGCAAGCTATCGCGTGTTTTCTGTCACTTTCTGGTACTGCAAGCCGAACTGTGTTTATTCTGATGCATTAACAACATCATCAGAAAACTTCTGTCAGAAACGAGTAGGAGGGTAGACTGGGGGGAGAATTGAGTACACTGAAAGCGTCACTGAGTTGACGACCTCAATTCACCCAAAACATTCGTTGTTCAGAAGAAAACAATTCGGCTTGTTTTCGGTTTGCAAAACGTAGTTAAAGTTATTTCACTCATATTTTGGTGTACCAGCTCAATGCGTGCTAGACCATCTGTAGATTCCAACATCAGAAAACAATAACAATACACAGAACAAAGAAGGCATGCTGCCAGACGATATAGTGTTCATATTTACAGTGTAACTGACGGAATCAAATCGGTTACCTGCTGTCCGTAATCTCAGGCGGCATGATGCCATGGGAAGATATCGGAAATCTAGTCATCTTTCAGCACTTCTATTTTAGTACTTATCTTACGCATCTGTGAATACCTTTAATTTTGATTAGGCCTAATTATCCATTTCTGTTTTGTTTAGTATCTATAAAAATAAATGTTATATTTATGTTAGGAAAACTTTTAAGCGAAATCCTAGTCAGGCAACTGACCATTTTGTTTAACCCAAATTAATTAAAGTGCCAGTCCACAGCAGACTATTGAGATGTGATTTAAATAAAGACAACGAATCGATCATTTTAAGTGTTGTCGGGAATTTGTTCCATTCTCTTGGGCCTGCGTGCTTTAAGGAGTATAATGAAAGGTTGATGTCATACTGATGTCAGATGTACTCATACACCATGGGCACAGGTTAAGCAAAACCCAGAGAGATTACAGTTTTACGAGACCCAAAGAGATTACAGTTTTATGAGACCCAGAGAGATTACAGTTTTACGAGACCCAGAGAGATTACATTTTTATGAGAAGTACTTCTTTCGGAATTTGGACGTATTTAAATGGAATGAAGTTTATTAGGATATATGATTAAAAACACTTTTTCGTGAGCTGATGTGCTGCCGTGCTTTTATTCAATAATTTTGTAAAGAAAAACTTTTGAACCGTATTTGTTTCTACCACAGACGATCTACCTTTATCAGCCACATGGCTTAAGACAGTATGTTCGGGGCTTACATTCGTGTTGTCATTCTTAGCACGGCAGAAACATTAAAAGCGTCAACGCAAACAATTGAAGTGACTTCACACTGTTGGTTGTGTTGGAGTGGCTGTCTACAGGTGAGACACACCGCCATCATATTAGTCAAATACCATTGACCACGTCGTTAAACACCTATCAGACATTCCACCAATTGAACTTCCATCCAAGTCGCCTCATCACACGTCATTATTTACATTCTCAAACTTATATCAATTATCCGTCGACATTAATGACTTCTGTCGTCATTTGACTAAATACTCATAAAATATTTTCGGCGTGAACGAAACCGGAAGTAAAAAAGTATTCTGTGTGTTCTGGACAATTTCGACGTGGAGAATTCTTCTGCATGGCTGATGAGTGCTGCGGTGGCCGGGTGACAATTTCCTCTCGATTCCAATAAAGCTGCCATTGTTAGCTTGCTCGAGACAATGACGGATAGAGACGCTCGCTACAACCCGCGTTCTTCATAAAATATGTAGATGGCGCCTCGTTTCAACTTCCGGCGGTGTGACTCGTCAGATAGTCCGCGTTAAAGTAAACTGTCACAGCTCTACAGCTGTGTCGTCAGCCATGATTCGTGGCTTTTGTTTCTAGAAATCGCTCACGCGACATTGAGAGAAGAAAGGGCTGCAATAATATACAATACTTATACCGATACTCACACTGAACACGTTCTAGTTCAGAAAATTTTGCAGGATGACACCCTCGCTGGAATTGAATCCATGACCCTCAGAGGCAGGCACCAAGTCGCCAGCAGTAAATGTCGGCGACCTAAACCACTTTGTCTCCGGAGTTCGCGGGGTGTTTTTTACGAGGTTTCTTCCCGGTTTTCCACTATACACCGGCAACGCAAATTAATAATTAATATTAAGTCGTCATATAGGTGAAATAGTCTTGAGTACGACGTAAAACACCAATCGACCAATCAATCAATCAAACAAACGAACCTAAATCACTCAGCTATCCGAAATTCTACAAATTTTCTGACCTAACTCTGTTAAGTATCAGAGAGTGTTATACACTATTAAAAAAACGAAAATACTGTTAACGGTCAATTTCTAAACGACACAAAAAATATTTCATATTCGATATAAACAAAATGTTAAGCGCTATAATCCATATCCTTATAGCTTGACATATCCAATGCAATTATCACCTGGTTAAAGAGGTTTTGCTTCATTTGTATTGATCGGTTTGTGGGCTTGAACACTACTACTCTACCTATAAACAAAGAACGGCTGAGAAAAACAACTTCACCACGTGTTAACACGTGAGCTGACAGGTCAACTTTGTAAGAGAAAAAACGTGCGTTGTGACAATAATCCGGGGTCTTGTGAGCCTGATCCGAAAAAAGCTGCTTCTGTTGATTGAAAATGGGTATTATTGAGGAGTCTTGGCAGACGTCATATATCATTAGCTTCATTCGGGCTTATGGGGAGAGCACCCCGGGGGCAACCGAGTCAACTACGTCTGCTCTTAAACAATGTTAAGCCAAATGGCAGAAAATCGGCTTGATTTGCTGCGCACGTGGATTTCTTTTGAGACGGGCAGAGACTGAAGATTGGCGCACCGTTTTTTATCTCGTGAAAGGGTAGTCCTGTGCAAAATCAACGCCCGTTCTATGAAGGTTAATTTGCGAAGGCCAAGATGAGAACAAACTGAAATGGTTCTTGAAGAACTCGTCTGACTAATAAAGGCAATTTCTACCCTTTGATTGACCAGTCCCCGTCTTCAGAGCGTGGCCCTTAACTTCCGATAGGTTGCTTCCGGTGCAAAATTTAGAGCACCAAATAACTATAACAGTTTTTTTACATTAATTGTTTTTTCTTTGACTGGTGGGGGAAATATCATAGGCCTTGCATTGCTGTTGAAATATTTCTTTCTCGTTAATAAGCCATCATATTCTTTATTTTCTGGCAAACAATGAATATGTAAAATATTTTGGGCACGAAATTATATGATTTGATACACTTGAGCACTATATTGGCAGTGAAAATACTAGCCATTGACTCCGCAGAAAAGTGTATAAAATCTTTCTTTTCAACCAATTTATATTTTGACTTGAATTGTGCTTTCAGAAATGTGTTTTGTTTTTTTTATTTGATTGATTTGCATAGCTAGGTAATTCCACATACAACGTAACATTATCGAACAGATGTGGAGAAACAAAATTATCGGTCAATTAGTGCGTCATGAAACTAATACTGAAGTAATTCTCAATTGATCATTTCCCATATATCATATAAAAATCGTGTTTAAAAAAAGTTACGTAAAAGACCGAAGCGTGTTTAAACCTATTTTGCCCTAAAACCTTTACATTTCTGAATCATGAAAACCACCAACAACGTTTAGTATTTAGCGTCATGAAAACAGTGCCCTTTATAAGCAAGCTATCCGTTACACTTGGACAGCTATAATGGGCGATTCTTCACTTCGAGTTGCTCACAGAAAAACAAACGCTTCCGTGTTCTTGACTCCAATGTGGAGACGAATACATGACACGTTCGCGAAAAAAATCCCAACTACGGATCACCTTGCTCTGTTTATTTTTCTACTTCAGATATGAGAGATGTTTTTCTGTGTCCTGAGTGAGCCGAGACCGGCTGGGTGAGTACGTTTGGAAAAGCCTCGGGACGTAATTCGATGTGATTATTTACTATTGTTGAGAGCATCCCAGACAGACGTACATCAATCTAACTGATTTCTACACTACAATTGTTGTTGTTGGCAGGTTGCCGCTAGCCAATTTCCGAAACGATTTTGACTGCGTATCGCTCATCGATGTCTAACAAAGGCTCGTAACCTTCCCTTGTTTTCCACGGGGACTGAAGTGCAAAGATATCGGGTTGAAATTCGGCGATTTAAAGAGAAATCTCAGGTTGTCTTGGCTTTGATGTGGATCATAGCAAACGGAGTGTACATTAATGTTGTCGATCATTAATATCCCGGATCACTGAAATCTTTCACTTTTGATGCTTGCAAAATTAACTTATAGCAGAGACTGTAAATGGACTTTTGATTTTCTTTATTGAGTTTTAATCTTAATATCTAAAGAGCAGGTGTTACTGTATGACTATAAATGTCCTCCAATGTAACTTTGGGTTTTGCGTTTAGGTATCTTGGAAGAATGCTTATTAAGTTGTCTTCATTGTTTTATTGTATCGACTACAACACAAGGCCAAACTTTGAAAAGGCTATGTTCAGTCCCAGATTAACCTGTACGCCACTGATAATGTTATCTATATATTTATTCGTACCATGTTTAACATTCAATGTCATCACAATAGTTTGATAGGAGCATTTGACCAATAATACAATAAAGAAGCATATATATTTGTCTCAATTATCTCTTTTGATTAACTTTAGACATTTAAAGCAAATAAATCCTTGTATACTCTGTCGTGAATTTTAGCTTCTGATAGAAATCTTAACCGAAATCATAATCCAATGAACCGAACAATATACATTCCGAGTTCTTTGAGTTCTTCAAGCTATAGCGCTAGTACAGGAGTATATACATAACGTTCGCTTCTGTCTGTTTACTACAATCAATTATAGAGTCTTCATAATTACTGATATATTTCTGAGACGACTTCAAACAACAACTCCCAGATAACAAATGTAAGCATAGCTCTCTGAGAAATATTACTCTTCAATTGGCTATGGAACAAGACGTTTTACCAAACGCGGGAACCCTTTCTCAACCGCGTCAAGTAAGCCTGTATAAACATATGCAGTAGTCTTGTGCAAGTGAAATCGGATTTTAGTATTAAATACTCACCAATTCCTAGAAAACCACGACTGTTTAGTTGATATAGGCTATATATTATGCAAGATCTTTTCTTCATTTTCCAGGCGTCTCACTTTACATAACATACAGTTTTAAACAACATTGAAATTTAGTTATAATTTAACAATGACATAAGCCAAATGCAGTGATTGATATTTGCTAAATTGATATTAAGATTTTCTCTGCCGAAGATTGAACTGCACCATTATCATCAACACGCATAATTTTCAAGTCAACATCTATTTCAAATCAAGTTTATCTTTCCTGATGGACACCTTACTTTCTCGATAAAGTGCCACTGACAGAAAATTTGAAGAAAACCTTATTCTGACATTCCCTGTGAGAAAGCTACGATCGTCCCTCATATGGCCGGCATCTGTTTCTTAAGGAGTGCCTCGAACAACAATCGATTCGCGAAGGTTTCCGAGGAGCGCTCGGTACCTCTTGTCGTTCCCAGACCGTTTGGGGTCAAAGTTCACGATTTGAGTGAAGTGTCCGACAGCGCAGACTAAAAACAGGGAGGTGTATGTTTGTGAAATGAAGTGTTTCGACGAGTCGAAATCGGCCCTTTTCTAATTCCTAAAGTTTAGTATTCCCTTCTATTTACAAAGAAAATCAGTGAAAAGTCAAGTCCCCACTGACAATAGAATTTTCTCTGCTAGAACTGGATTGAAATGATTTTTGTCATGAATACAAGCAAACATCATTTTGTCAAAATTCTCTTGTACCGGATTTAAAACCAATTCAAATTTATAATTTTGTAAACATATTCGTTTAATTGCTTACTTGTTTTTGTTCAGTTATTTTTGTTTTTGCTTATACTTTCTAACTCTAATTCTTATTATTTTATTTATGTTTACCGAATTGATTATGATTGTATATCTTGTTTTATTGATTAATGTATTTACCTTACTATCGCTCGATTACCCAGCACGAGTGCTCTAGCAAATCCCATTTTAGTTTTAAGTCCGATCAAAACAGTGAGAGCAGGGTCAGGAAACATTATACAAAAGCATATGTTTATAGAAACAATTTCCATGAATCATCAAGCAACTAGCTTTAAGATTGCAAAATAAAACAGATTTGCCATGTACGAGATTTTGTTTTACACTTCTGAACAGACACGACTTGTTCATACGCAGTAGCAGTTTCAAATTATCGAGAAATAAGAGATATCAGTCACATGAAAGGGTAGATAATAATTTTAATTGGCTTTATCACTGGACAATCCTGCTAATTCATTAACAAAGCGCGCGGAGTAATTTGGTGTCATGTCGGGTCGGATTACGACGTCAGTATAATACCTCCGCCGTTTTCTAAGTGAGGGATAAGTGGACTATTTAACCTGTCTCTTTGATCTTTGCATTTTATATCTATCCGCTAATTCTTTTGAGCGTGGATTCTTTTGTCTAGGGGCAGGTAGGGAATAAGGCCGGGTATAATCGTTAAGGCAATAAGCTAAAACGACCGATTGCATTTCTTAATACGTTATTCCCTTGAGACGAGACAGGGCAAGTAGATTAGATCATAAATTTTTCACCGGAACAATCAGCGAAAAGTTCGATGTAGCCAGATAAGATATATGTCGGTCGCGTGGCCCTGTTTATATGCTACCCTCGGGGAGAAGAAGTAATCTTAACAACCTTAGATTGCCCGGCTTAGATCTCTATATACTTTCTGTACCTAGGGCGATAAGCAGTAAAGCTACTCTCTAAATAATTACTTTAAATTCAGTCCGCGATGTCTTTGAGTCCACGTTAACAAGCATGATTCCAAGTCATTTCAGATCTAAAAGCTTACAAGCAATTTTCTTGTAATTTTTATTTTGCGGTCTGTATGACGCCAGAATAAATGGTCTGTCAATTGATTGTGTGGCTCTGTATTTACATGAATGCATGTCGAAATGAAATGTGACAAATCATATTACACATTATTTGTATTACATACGTTTGTGATGTAATCCAAGATGTCTCAGTTAGACCAAAATTGTGTTACTATTCTTGTTTGTACGAGCTGAGCAAAGATATACCGACTCTTATATATTAAACTAAAAACAATATCGAGACAGATATAGCAAAGTAAGAAATCTCTCAAGATATATTTGAGTAAGTAAGAATTCATATCCACAAGGTGAATAGGTTTGTATGGAACGGAAACAAAATGGTTATTAAATATTCTCATCATGAGAAATGTGTTGTCGTGAATATTTGTCAACACACAGAAACTCAGCTGCGTACTTAAACAATGCATACTCCCACAGATTTAATGACAGTTTGAAGACAGATTCCTGAGTTAATATTAATTTTTGGTTCAGATTGTCTATTTTTTAAATAGCTGCTTAAAATACATTGGTTTTTATTATAGGTAATATAATATATATTTGTAATAAATAGTCGGACAACCGCTGTTTCTAGTCCAAATTTAGTGATTTAATTTTTTTCGAATTTCTTTGGTTAAAGCGGATTTTGATGTTAATTTGTTCAGAAAGTGTTATTCCAAAAAACGAAAATACTTATTGAATTATTATTGAATTAAATTATTAAATAAAAATTTAATATTTATGTTGTCAGCTAATTTGTGTGTTTGTTACAAAATATTATAACATGTCATGCAGAAACTGTTTCAATTTATTTATTTATTTTATTAGCAGAGCAGCACTCAACCAACCAAAATGTTTCGAATGGTTGACTTCTCCTAACTTGTCTCAATTCAAACATTTGTAATAATAAAGATTTTCCGTCAATTTTGTACATTTTGAAGATGTTATGCTAAACGGAAAAGCGCTTAACATCATAACTAAACTAGTGGCAAGTTTTAATTTAGAGGAATAACAATAATCTTTTCCATAAGAAATACAGATGAAGAAACTACATATGTGAAGACATATTTGGAAAAAATTAGAGTAACCGTTTTGTTCAAAAAAAATTTTTTTTGTAAAACCTGAAACCCGAAGACAAGAACCTAACCCTAACCCTAAGGTCTGTGGGCTTTTGTTCTGCTTTTGTTAAAAATCGAATACTCTTAGGCAAATTAATCTTAGTAGTCGTCATTTTTGGGAGTAAACCCTACTTTTTGTTGTATTAGAGTTGAGGGTATTCTCCAGTTAAAGGAAGATTGTTGGGTAAATGGCAGGGTGTGAAAACAGTGAAACGATAAGACAAATTGAAAACAATTAATGATTTGTCTAGATCAGTTTTTTTTATATCCTGCTAAATTTCTTAGAACAACAACAGCAACACATAACATTTAAACAAAGGAGTTTTGAATATCTCGGCTATGAATAACGTTCCTATTTGCGACATGCAACAAGTTACTTTTTGCTCTTAAACTGTGTATATGTTACTCATAACAAACCTAGATTTAAGATCTGTTGAACAATATTGTCTCCAAGGGTTTATCAGAGTTGTGAGATGTTTCATCGCTTTCATGAAACATGGCACAAACAAATATCTTTACAAAAGAAGAAAGAGTGCCATGGCGCGGAAATAATAATGGCTTATCTAAATGCTAAATGAACAAAAACTGCGACGGAAACCCTAAAAGTTGTTTCTCTGCGAAATCATTCTTCTGGTGAAAATCGAGTATTCTGGGTCAGTGTGGAATTGAGATTGGGGATTCTCCAAGTAATGACGGGCTGTTGAATAATGATAGTGTTATGATGCACGTCGAGGTCAACTTCGGTAAGAACAAAGACAATAACAGGGGAGGAATCGCTAGAAGATCTGGGCATAAAACAGCCACTTTCTTTGATTTCCACAGACCACATTCCGTACAACAACAACATCAACAACATTTAAGACAGCAACTCAGTCTTGGGGTTTATTGTAATAATTTTGTGTTAAAATTAGGTGTAAAGAATATTTGATAATACCAATATTGGCGTTTTATGTATAGTCAGTTAAAACGGTTCTTAATATTACTTTTAACCGATTGAACATACAATTATCCCAAACCTATATATGTGGACATTCGGATATTCCATTTCCCTCTAGCCTTTCCATATTTCTCTCCACATATATGATACAGTGGCATGATGTACTGTATCATACGTATAAAATTATGTTTTTGTTGGTTTCTTGTATATAATCTGATGTACATTATTAAAATATTATTTGTGTTTTTGTATAGAGCGTTTTGTGTCTGAAATAAAGTATTATTATATTTATTATTTTTTTATATATTGGCATAAAAATACTGATTAAAGAAAAACGTATACTAAGTTCCTTTCCCTATTTTGATACTTACATCTTATTTAAGACTTCAGTATGATAAATGACTTATTTGTTGTGTGTGTGTGGGGGGGGGAGGGGGGGTAGGAATCCGGCATCTAAGCACAGTAGTACACAGGTTTGTATTCTCCATATAAGCCTTGGAGAAAGGACTAATCCCATAGAATATCCTACAAGTGATTTCTGTGTGGCATCCTGCGCATGGTGAAAACCTAGTAATCTGAAGCCGTGTCAAATTGAAGTTGGGAAATTCTCGCGGTAATTGCGGAATGCTGGATAATGATAGTGTATGGAAGGAAATACCTCGAGGTAAAACAGTACTGAAAAACAGAGAACATCGAAGACGAATGAGGGCTGTTGTGGCATAAATAAGGTCGCCACCATCTATACCAGTTTACAAACATCATCCATTGATATATTTAACGAATAATTTTTCCAGTTATATAACAGATGTTCTCTATTAGTGTGCCAATCGAAATTTTGGTACTAGTTTTCATTTTTGTTTGCAGGACACGTATGTGTCACCCCATTCCATAACCTCTTTGACAGTTGAGTTTAATAATTTTAATGGAGCCCTAAGTTGTTCCTACATGTTGAGATAAGCGTCCGTTGACACACTCTGTCCGTACGACAGACTTGTAGAATTTACTAGCTTAGGGACATGACGCGAGGAACAATTCCCCATTAATAAACGGCGGAACTAGAGCTGGTACCATTTCTTCATCCGCCTTTTCTGAACACCAGCCATACATGCGAATCAGAGAAACAAGCTCCTGCACAGATCCCCTAACTTCTGATATAGCTCTCGGAATGTAACTGATCAACAATCAGGTAGAAAGCCATTGGTTTTCTGGATCTTGTTCAGTTTTGTTGGCAAATAATGTACGATACAGAAAGAGTCCCGTTGGTTTCACTTCGTGCAAACCACATTTACATTGTTTAAAAAGAGGAATCACTACAATTTTGTCACGTGATTGTTTCATTAAGATCACACACCTTGCTGCAGGTGATTCTTGGATTGTTTTGTATATAAGGGAAGTTTTCCGGTGGCTGCGGAGTTCGCGAGGGTTCTTCCCGGTTTTCCACCATACACGGCAACGCAAAGTCGTCATATAGGTGAAATACTCTTGAGAACTATGATAAACACCAATCAAATAAACAAAAATAATCTTGGACTACTTCGAATCCGTATCACTACTGGCAATACCGATAGTAGAGGAGTTGTGTAAGTCATAGAAGAAAACAGACGCACGAACTGCAGTCAAGAACTGCTATCGTATGATAGGCGATGGTTAGCCAGAGCAGTCCAGTCTGAAAAGGTTGATTTGAGTTACGCCAGAAGCAGTCCGTTATTTCAAATTATTACGACTGAGTCGCTCGACCTTACCTTTAAACTAAACCAGTTCCACCTCTTTATTACTGTTTAAGCGTACGCTTATTTTGTGCGTTATAATCGAGAATCGTTGTAATCAACAACCAGTCTGGCAATCAGGTTGATACATTTTAACGATGTCGCAGTGATCAAGTCGTCGGACACAATGCTCCGATGGTGGATGTTGAGCTTAATCATTTGGAAGCCACTAGAACCTTCACATAGGACTATAAAACAATATATTTGGTGTTTGGTGTTCACTTTTAGAATTTCCAACCGTCTTCAATAACCAAAGCATAGCCCATATCATTTCTTCATCCTCATGTTTGCATCCACATCGAATCAAATAAAGGAACCACGTGGACCAGATCCCGCTCAGCCCTCAGGTGACTGGTGTGGGCCCCGTCTATTGTATTTGAGTTGATTTAACAGTGGAAGGTCGTTGCATTTGAGACCTTGAACTGACGTACATTCCATAACTAACAAGCAAGTCAAAACTTTAAAACAAAAGTGTAACTGAACCACTTTCGAATTCTTATCAGAATTACCAATACTTATGAAGTGTTGAAGGTTAATGAGAGCAATGGACACAAGAGGTTGCAAACCAGCCCTGGGGAAGGCAGTTTTCATCCAGCCGAAACTAGTTGATTTGAACCGGTATAACGCAGGCTTCACCCAGTTATTTCAACTGATTCATTTCTTCAAGGCTTAGTTGTTCAACCGTATGTTAAAATCCATCCAGTTGAATATTTTTTTTACGCTTGGAGCGAAGTTTATTTGTTTAATGAAAGATCTCCCCTTTCAACAACTATTCTGATAGTCGAGTTGATTCACTTTAATAAGCCGCAGGTTTTTCTGGCTTCTGGCCATTTATATTGCTGCGGTCATTTAAGCACTCTGTCCCCGTGACGGCATCTGTAACCTCCAGGAGTAGGACCTGGGTCGCAATGGTGGAAGGCTTAAGCATGCGGTGTTGATTTTCTTCTACGTGATATTCATCCACTGTCACAAGGTTAGGCCTTCTTTAAGAACCGAGCCAGAACCCATATCATTTCATTTTAGCCTTTCTGTGTATAGAGTAAAACTCGAATTAAACTTAGAAACAATCTGGTCCGCAGGTTCCCCTAACCTCTGATATAGCTGCTTTGAATCTCGCTGGCATACGTGTAAGTTGTGTTGCCGCCAACGAGTGGTCGTTCTTTGTCTTTCTTTGAGACAAGTTGTCAAACAGTAACTCCTATTGTTCTAGGACAATGTCCCGATGGCAAACCAGTAAGCATTCAAAATAGGTGTTTGCAGATTTTGTGAAGAATGAATAGAATGTCTAGGATTAAAGGATTATTGTCCACTAGATTTCACATTTTTCCACGTGTAATTTGAAAGATTCATGACATATATATGATAAACGAATCATTTGGACTATAGCGACGTCAGGGGTTCAGAACACAACAACTTTGAAACAATTATCTCGCTAAACGTTGTCTCTACATACAAAGCAGCGTATTTCAGAGATTGATTCTAAAATATAGATATTATAATATCAAATATCAGCTCGAGCTTGATACAATGGTGCGTACACACGCTGTCATTATAATCTACTTATCATATACGTTCAATATTTCATGAGAAAATCGGTTTTGTCGCAGATTTTTTCGAACTTTCACGGACACTGGGCTGAAATGAACGAAGGACTTCGTAGAACAGTGCGAAGACCGCTATTTAAAATAGTTCGGTGTTGGTGGCCAGGTTTATACTATTAAAAACGATATTTTATTTACTTGTTTAACCCACAAACCCTGTCATGACTTGAATTATATTAATGTATCAAAAGAACAAGTCAGACTAAAGAGAAATGGTGTTTCAGATGTTAACATCGTTTCACCGTCCAGTATTTTCTGTCATACAGTCATCGGGAATCCCCAGGAGATGGCACTGGAATCATATAAACAAGTGTTAAAAATAGTCCTCATTCCACAGAATACTGATTTTCAGCCGCAAATCATTTTATTGTATCAATAAAACAAATATTGCTTCAATTTTACCAAAAGAATCCTCATCAATGATGTACATAGCTTAAGGCATACTTTTTTTTCACTAAATACACATTTATAACCAAGTTTAACTTTTTCTGTCATAAAGTCAGATTTCGGAGCTTCCAATTTAAACAGTTGGTTTTGTATAATGGGAAATAGTTGAGTAGAAGATGTTATTAACTCTAACGACTTTGGTTTGTCGAGATATACAAAAAGTTGTGAGTATATGCCAGTGTAATAGTATATACTATGTTTTTATACATCTGCATGTTCACCTTACATATACTAATGTCACCATGTTTACGCCACTAAGACGTCAATATCTATGAGACTGTATCCATAGTTTAAAGGTTATTCTTATTTAAATATGCATTTTTCATTCCACTGTGCAGAACTGATATATGTGTGTCAATACGACAATCTTATAACATAGTTAACAGTGTAAGTGTGACCAAATACAATTTATAACCCAGACAAATTGTGACACTTATTAACTATTAGTCAGGCTTTGTTTAATAATGCTTAATCATATTTTTATAAACATGTGTGGACAAACCAAATAAAAAAACCATAATAAACATGGATTGATCACTTAATTAAAATGTAGTTGTATTCCATCTGATAAACTGCAAGGAATCAAAATAACTAGTTAGTAGAAACATCCGTAGAGTGAAATTTTGTATATAAACTTTGCTTGGTTTGCCTTAATTTACTGTTGTTATCCTTGAATCAAACTTTTATAAAATTACGTATGCTTAATTCTTCAAGAAACAAGAAAGAATCGCAAGAGATCATTCTGTGTCAAACACCAGACTCTCCATGTACATTCTGTTTTTAGCTGCTAGAGAAAATCTTTTTAAGTTGCGTTAGCTTTTAGCGCGATGTGAACTGGGGACCTGGAGTCGAATTGCTGGCGATGGGGATTCTATTAGGAAAATTGCATTCCCCCAAGGCTAGATAAGCACTTCCCCATTAAATAACAGAAAATCTCCAGTAGATTGGTTGGTGTAGTACAATAAGTTTGTAATTTGAAGGGTTCTCTCCTAATGAGATTGGTGCTGTGGTGGGACGAGTAACAGGCCTTGCACGAACGCACCCAAAACCTTGACCCACACTGGATACGGCAAAGTTTTACAACGGTATAGCTGGACGACTTTACTGCTGCACAGTTTAATGCGCCTGGTCTTGCGTCAAACGTGAAACAGTTGTGTCTTGTTTCGAATATGTAACAATATGTTGTAATGGGACTTTCTTCAAGGCATGTGTTATTATGTTTTATTTGTTTATCTTTAAATATAAAGAAACAAAAATGTGTTTTGAAACGAAGCAGTTGGCTTACAGGACATGTTAAACTAAAGTTTCACCTATTATCCTTTTGTCAACTTATTCTAATTTTGAAGTTTACTGATTGTTGAATATTCTTCCCATGAATAAAGATTATGTTTTGGGCAAATTGTCAGCAATAAGAGCATTATGATATATTTCCATAGCGTCCTAAATACTTGACAACCATTGACAAACAGTTGTGACTCAATGCCTCAATAAGCACTCTGTTTAAACAATGTATGTTTCCTGCTAATCACGGCATGCTGTCAGGTAAAAGACTTTAAATACTATATCTAAAAAAGGCAATGATCGAATTTGATGTAATGTTTCGTTATCCAAAAGCCCATATCATGTTCTTTCCTCGACACGATTGTTCATCTAGTTTTAAGGGGTCTGTCACCAAGTCATTTTAATTTCCTTTCATAGTTTGCGCTTTCGCAACCAGTCTCGGATTAATGTAATTTGGAAGTCGAACGGATATGGGATCGAGTCGTAGCCGAGAGACGCGTCCATGTTGCCGGGTTAAACGTACATGTCATGTGCTTAAATTGCCGTCCGATCCCACTCGTAGATACCTTGAGGGCAAAAAAATTGTCACTGTTCATCCAAAGAAAATCATTTCTCCTCGGTCTACTCATGCTGATGGTTTTGAAGTCATTGCACTTCGTTCCAGTAATTTTCTCAGATCGCACTGGAAGAACTGGCATTTTCTTTAATAACCCAAGTCCTTCTTTCACCGTTCGCTGATAAGACGGTCATTTTCTTTCCTCATCCCAACCATTTTCGGCGAAGATTGGTCTCTAAGACTGCTGTGCCCTAAAGGTATCGTGTGCTGGAACACGCCCCGAATTCCCGCGGCCTTTTTCTTCGGACGGCCTTTCGCTAGTTTCGCTTTAGTTTTCTCAGCAGACCCCGACTTCCTGAACTGTAACGAGCCGTGCTATCCAATGGAAAGTTAATAGCAGTTTCTGTACACTCGTGTCCGCTGCGACAATAGATGCTAATGCGGAATAATATTTCAGTTTAAAACGGTGTTTAACACTTGTCATGTTCACAATGGACTTCATCGGTTTAGATTTCGTCGGGTCCGTAAAATACTGTTAAATAGGTAGTTGAGTGTATAATTATCCCAGCAAGAGAGCCGGGTTACTGCCAGAATCACCCAGACATCAATTCTATAGAGAAAATGGTCTGCTCTTTCAAGCTCTAGGTAATTGATAGGTCACGCTCAAGGGGTATTCAGGAGACGTTCTTGGTATTTCGGGTCATTGTCCGCCCTGAGCTCGAGACTACTGGGCGACCTTCATAATAAATCGTCCCGTTGTCAGTTTGCTAGTGCCAATATATATCCACACCATTTACGAAAAATGTCTAGAGTTTTGCCATAACCAAGGATTCTGTGCGGTTATATTTAATGACGAAAATAGTCTCTAACTACACAAGGAAAGAAACCAAATAAATAGAACTATAAGGATTCTACAGCCATTTTCGATACCGATTTTTCTCTTTTTGCTGAACAGGATTTGTTCTTTTTTTAGATGTTTGTTTCGTTGTTCCATTGATCGCGGCTTTAAGTGGTATACTTAAGATTATTGCACCCATATGGCGACGCACAAGCCCTGTGGGGAAAATAAAACCACCCTAGACATGACAAAATAGCACAAGACAAGCGCATAACGCAAAGCCAGGTGCAAATAAACATCGAAAAGACTAGTTTCGATGGTATGCCACAGAATAAGAAGCCCCGCTATAAACACTTCAGAAAGATAAAAAGAGTAAAGTTTATTTAACTTCAGACTACAGGAGTGTTATTTATTGTTATTTTTCTGTAATGCACGTCCCTTTGTTTAATAAACCGTTTTACATGTCAACGTGATATATCCCTTCATCACGCTACTTGAACAGCTAAGGTTTTCCCACGTGACACCCCTCCGTCTGCATGGGGAAACTTATTAATCATACATCTGATTTGTAAGAGAACGCGTAGTTCCGGCTTCTTGTTTTATCTATATCAATGATGTCACATTCTGTAATTGCTTATGTCAAGTGTACATGTATATATATATACTTATCTTCCCAATTTACATGTTACATATATTGCCTTTTCTCGAGATACGCCTTTAGGTTATCCAGAACAACTCGAGA
>JAVFBZ010168599.1:2857-16730 GCA_032466195.1 Katharina tunicata
TAAGTAAAGTGGTTGAACAATCGAACAGTACGTGTTCAGTTCATAATGCTCAGTAAAGTGGTTGAACAATGCGTGCTCAGTCCACAGTGTTAAGTAAAGTGGTTGAACAAAAGAACAGTACGTGTTCAGTGCATAATGCTCAGTAAAGTGGTTGAACAATACGTGCTCAGACCACAGTGCTCAGTAAAGTGGATGGAGACAACAAACAGTACGTGTCAATTCACGATGCTCAGTAAAGTGGTTGAACAATGCGTGCTCAGTCCACAATGCTCAGTAAAGTGGTTGAATACAACGAACAGTACGTGCCGATCACGATGCTCAGTAAAGTGGTTAAATACAACAAACAGCCCGTGTTGAATTCACAATACCCAATAATGTGGCTGAATAATGATTTACATTACTAAAACAGCCAACATGCTTCTTATATTAAACTTCTTTCCATTCATTAACTTGCATCATGCTGAATCATTTGTCATTAAATATTTATGTTGTAGGCCAAATCGAGTCTACGATAATATTTGTAACAGCTCTGTAAATCTATCGGAGAAACCTGTCATACCACATGCACTATAGTGTAAGTCAAGGAGATGTTTAGCAAAGCCTACACAATACCTCCAGCTCCAGGAGCCGTAGTAACTCTGTATTCGTAATGCTGGAACACTTTTGTGAACAGCCCCGACCTGTTCATTCTATTGGTAAAATTCATGTTTAAATAGTTTGACATAGTACCAAGCTAACTTATGTCTGTTCACTTAAGGGCGTCACGATATTTCCAACAGGACGTCACGATATTTCTCACAGGACGTCACGATATTTTAAACACAAATTATTATAGAATATATTTCGATTTAGAACATGTCCATTAATTGACCATTGTAAATGCAATCAGATTTAAATTATATATATTGGGTTGCACAATTAAGAAAGGTCGATTTCTAAGCCACATGATTATAATATTCGGTCTATTTCAATGGCGCTTTATTCAGATTGTTCACACAATTGTCCTTGCTGCTATTTTGCTCATTGACAATGGGCCTACTCCATACGAATTTTCACCCAACATTTATATTCATGGGGTATATCAGTTATAAGTGTAAAGAGACCAGACGCGAGGGCAGATCGGAACAAAGCTGCCACTGCCTTATAGCCAGACTAACTGGCGGACCCTTCTGTATAATCATTACTTGTTTGATTGTTCCTTTGAATTCGTTTGAAACACCTACATCGGAATGTGGACATGACCAGGGCCTTTGCCTCCAATCTAAAGGCCTCATAAATAGCAGAGTATATAATGACATTGACGAAGCTGTTGCTGTTGGCCAACCAAGTCAGGAAGAACTCCAGCCAGAGTGGCAGAACTACGCTGTGGTCGAAGGCTGCAGCATAAACCATTGCCACATAGGGACCCCAGAGAGTAAAGAAAACTACAGTAGTTGTTATCAAGACGGTCACGGCCTTTTCGTCTCTCTGTTTCTTCTTGACTTTAACATTTCCCGCTTGAATCGAAGAGGGCGCCACTTGGTTTCCCACGGGTCTCGCGCGTTTCAAAGCACGAGTTATGCTAATCGTGGTAAATAGAATGATACTTCCGCTTAAAATTGGTATATAAAATCCAGTTACTATACACAGAAATATGTTATCCCAATACATTCCACACATACTGCTTCCGTAGCTGTATTCGTAGTAGATGAAATCCGTTTCCGTGAAGATGGGTGACAGGAAGGTGACAAAAGCCGCCATCCACAAACATCCAATAATCAAGAAACATTTGTTCCGGTTGAGTTTATTTTTGTATTTCAGTGGAAAAATAACCGCGAAGAACCGCTCAATACTTACAACAGCTAGAGTCCATATGGAGACTGTGACGCTGGTCCCATGAAGGATTCCTGCGATCTGACACCAGACAACACCGTATGGCCAAACACCTATAGCAACTGGCACAACGCAAGGTATACAAGTCACCAGGCCGACGCTTATGTCAGCTATACCCAAATTTGTCAGGAATATTTTAGCTACACTTGGGATTTGCTGAGTGCGTCCAAGCACAGTTACGTTAATTAAATTACTCACAATAATGGCTGCTGATATCACAATTATCACTATTGTGCGAAAAACTGCTGACAAAGCTGACCAAGATTGCCTCTCGTCGAGGTTAAACAAGTCAGTTGTGTTTTCAACTGCAGTTGTATTAATCAACATTTTGAGAAAAAATCTTTTAACCAAGAACTAATTTTGGCCTCAGCGAAAATTGAGAAATATTGATATTTCTGATTATTATATATGATACACAGTTGCATACATACTGTAATGGCAGTCAGATTGTCGTAACCGCTCATCATAAAATCCCACCATTAAATGCATGGTTAACTTTGCATCCAATTTTAAGGGGAGGAATAAGTCAAAGCGCCCGGCAAATTGTTTGTTTAGCACTGACATGGGAGAAACGTATGCATTAATGATAAATTGCAGCTTTATGTCAACAAACTTGAGATTCAAGCCTTTCGTTGCTCATTCACATTCAAGTAGATATGATTTAGAGGAATATTTTAGTTAAGGAATTCAATAGATAACCATACTTTCTCCAGTTGCTCAAATTACCCAACTCAAACACGTGTTACCAGTGAGAAATTACCCAACTCAAACACGTGTTACCAGCGAGATGAGCTTTCTCAGCATAGAAACCTTACTTTTCCACACGTAGAAGCAAAGAAAAGTGAATAAATGGTTAAAATCTCTTGCAGTTCAGGCGCACTAAATTCCAGTGTATTTTCACAAATACTTTGACGTCTGAAGAACTTACCAACGAATCGGCTGATTTAAATCCACTAAACGGAACAAAGACAAAAACGTCATAAATTGTCTTAAATATGAAAACTTTGACCAGCGCCTGAGGACTAGGAAGTGCCGCCTTACAATTGTCTCTTCCACGGCATGTCACTCAAAATTAAGTCTACAAGCCTAGAATTAAGTTCGAAATATTTGTCACCGAAAAGTTATCGTTAAAAATTGTTCATGTTACATACAACACGTGTCCTTATTATATACAGATTTATATTCGTGTTACATGTGACTCGTTCTCGCTTCACGTTTTCTGTACACGTGTCCTGTTTTAATGACACATGTTCTTTTAAATTATAATGACACGTGTTCTTTTTAATTATAATTACACGTTTTCTGTCATAAAGACACGTGTTCTTTTAAATTATAATTACACGTTTTCTGTTACAATTGTACGTTTTTTAAAATTATAATTACACGTTTCCAACTGCTGTTACACGTGTTCTGCTATAATCATACGTTTCCTGTTAGGCATACAGATGTGGCAGCTCATATGTTTTCCTTTTATGTGTAGAAAGTTGTCCTACAAGAAAGTGCACGTTTCCCGTTACATAACAAACATTTTCCGCTGCATATGAAACGTTTCCCTTAATGTAGAACAAGACATTGGTGGTATATTACTACTTTTCCTTTCTGGTATGGCCTGCTTTTCTTTTATATATACGCGTTATTTTCAGATTAGTATTAATAACAGCTTCTTTTAAAATGTACCTGTTCCGTTTAAGGTGTTAACCACGAACACAACATTATCCCATAATGACAGTATCCTTAAATCGATTTACGTTTATGGAATTTCTGATTAAAATTCTGATAGGTTTTACGCAGTAACAATGAAGCGCGACATGCCCTGTTCAAAATAACCTGCACTGGAAATAATAGTTTGCTGACAAAAGTAAATAATGTTAAGACGTGGGGCGTGAACACAATGCCAGTAGCTAGGCAGAGTCTGTCGATTTTGCTGACAGTCTGTGATAAACATCGCATTCGCCAGTGTTGTGAAGTGTTAAATATTCCATAAAAATAGTTTTATACCGAGATTAACTTGCTGGTGTTCAAATATCCATGAGGCTTTTCTATACACTGTCTATGCTGAAATAACTATGCTGGATCTTTCAAATTCAAATAAACGTTCACACAATAAAATCACCAATGTTCTGTATTCCTACTGTGAAACTGAATTCCAAGTAACTTTCCTAAAATCGAGAAACATGTTTTCCAAAATTCTGTTTCGTGAGAACGAAGCAAACATCTGACACAAATTTAGTCGTTGCTGTCTTTTTTAACCGATAGGATTTAGAGGTTCATTTGGTTATATATAATCACAAACAGCACATAAAGATGATGAAATTAGAGGATTACTAGTGACAGGACACTGAATTCTAATCACATGGATTGTTGTGCCGGGCCGGTTTACCAATCTCTCTTATCTCTTGTCAAACACAAATAATTAGAAATCGTCGCGCGGTTGAGTATCATACTGAATCTGAAAAGAAGCCAGAAAACTTGTACAAGTCGTAGGCCTGGCCAATTTCTTTGGACTAACTGAAGTAAGAACTACGAAGAATGATAAATGGGCTTTACACCGACTTATTGACTGTATAACAATACGAAAAAGCTATCATCACGGCTCTGCTCGATAGATCAGACAAACTTCCAAAGACGTGAGGCCAGAGGACATCTCTCATTGGACAAGACAACGCGAGACCAACCGCCTTGTTGTAAATGACATGCCTTGGGGCTTCATGTCGACTAATCGGCACTGCTTGAAATGAAAACTACAGAACACCGTCAGTACTTTAGACAAAGATAGATAGCGGCATAGTCACGTGGAAGCGCTAAGAATCGAGGAAAAACTCTTCCACAGTATTGGGTCCATGACATGTAACGCGAAGTTATAGCAAAATAAAAAATCGCTTTGTCAATTGATTTAGCTGGCTGTGCGTAATCTTCGAAGAACTCTTTCAATCTGTAAAAAGTTCAGAGCGTTCTCCAAGAAACATTTGCGAATCTGTCATCAGCTTACTCTGCAGAGTGACAGCTGAACGCCAGTGAGACACATGATGTAGACGATGTCAGCCTCTGATCACTCATGCCTTCTCTCTTAGGCCTTCTACACAGACTATTTTAACTTCTGCGTTTGCTTTTTGTTACACACGAAATTCGGTAAAACTGTTTTGTAACACTGTGTCAGAAAAAAATGTTTCCCCAACTGTTAATTGTTATGCTGACTATCTCTCGTTTAATGTTCTTGTTAGTCACAAAGCTTATCTGCAGACTTCCGCTGTGGATTGTGCTGGTTCAGAAAATCTTACACAACAACTCAGGCAGAGTTTTGTTAACAGTGTTTCTGTAGAATATGTACCTCTAACTAGTAAATCTATCCCTTACAAGATTCAAATACAACTGCTTAGGCTTATTCATCGATGGCGAATCCACTTATAAGTACCTTCCATACACACCAAGTCACATTTTCCAATTTCTGAATACAAGTGGATTTTATCCTTATCTCAGATAAACGTGTTGTGACTCTTTCCGAAAAGATTCACGATCGTGGCTGTTCATGTATTGGTAAAAGTTATCAATACGAGATTTTCTTTCTTTGAAACACACTGACTCCTTCGAAAAATTATTATTGTTTAGCCACAACAACGAAGTGTAACATCAGAAAATGAACAACTTGACGTTGAACTTCAACAATATCACTGAAATACACACAAATATGCCGTAAATTCATATAGCGACGGAGATGTCAATGTTTCACTGATAAAAACATATACAGTTAAAGAGCGTCGACCAGTCACTAGTGAGTTCAAAGAAATTGTCCAGTATTCGATTGAATCCGAGAGTACCTGTTCTAAGAATCAATAATGAATAATATATATTGATGCGACTGCCAATATCGCACTGATCGTTTGATGTTTGAAGAAATCCCTAAAACGATCGGACAAGCTCTTCGTGTGATCTATCCTATTCCAAGGTTGGTGTTCTCTTAGTTTCCGTGTCAGCGGTCAAGAGGAAATTGAAAAAGAGTGACGCTAGCGAAGAGGCTCAAAGAACACTGCCTGTCTTTGCTCGCTCATCACCGGCAGCTTGATGTAGTCGATCAACGCGCTATCTGTGAAACATCGGTTGTGTCTACAATAGTCGCTTCATCACTCTATTGACATTAAGCTCATCCGTTACAAAACCGGTTTTGCTACAGCTTAGTAATTTTTAGCAAATATTTCCCTTTAAATTATCTCTGTTGAACATTAATATTTCCAAAGCTTCGTGTAAACACTGTCTTTAATTCGCTCAGTTAAAAGTAGCAATTGGTATAATGTTGTTTGACTAGTCGCTCCTTTATATGCGGCGTTATATGGTATGACAAAGAGGGTCTCCAATATGTCACAAATAGAAATAAAAGTGAATCTTGTTTTTAGAGAATCAAAGATTGTGAATGACATATTTACTCATGTGGAGGACCAGGAGCAGCATAAACAGATTTATTTATTTATTGAATTGTTGTTTATCGTCGTACTCAAGAGGATTTCACCTGTATAACGACACTGCGTTTCCGGTGTATGGTGAAAAACCGGAACGAAACCTGGTAAAAACCACCCCACGAACTTCGCAGCTAAGATCCACAGGGTGAATCCAACCTATCCCGGGTACAGTCAAGGGGACCCCGTAGTCCAACGCTCGACCAAAGAGCACCTGGGCAAAAGGGAAGCTCCCACTCAAGCACCCGCACAGGTGATATGCTTGCCCCAGGGAGAGTCACAAAGAGTCTAAGGCATAGAGCAGAATTAAATTACCTTCAAATTCAAGATCTTTCCTTTATAAATATAGTAAGTTTTGTAGGCTTTGCATTGATTATCCTCAGGCTGATAATCTTACACATTAGATATGGTCAAGACTATCCGATTAACGATTTGGTTGTCCACATATACAAAACAGAACTAGAATAACACTAGAAACTAGAAAATACTAGCAAAATTGAATGTCTGCGACTGAACATTTATATTTTTGGAATAGGGTTGAAAAAAGGAAAGCTTAGCAGGAAAGTGTCATAACAGGAGAGTAGATATGAGAGGCAATATGGATGGATTTCTTAGTTTGTTTTTGGCACCGTTTCAATGTCTATTCTGACGTCCTCTCATATTATAACACCTTCCAAAATGAATCACAAAAATCTAGTTGTTACAAGGAGAATCTAATCTACCTATAATTAATTAAGAACCTCACCCTGATATCCAAGTAGACTATATCCTGGTAAAAACATTCAATTCCTTTTGGATTCTTGCTCAAAATTTAAAAGGGCCTCATCCGGAAATTCTCATCTTTAATGTTGGAATAAACAACAAGAATGCTCCAATGCCAATTCCTCACAGGCGCAACTTGGTAACAACTATTAGGTAGACATTCCCTTAATCTTTTTTTTATATTTTGACAAACTACAGCCATCATCAACATTACCAGACATTTCAGCTTTAATTCTGCAGCTTCCACTATGACCTGATTAACATAATTTCTAACATAGATCAATGTATATAGATTTAGAGTTTGTCAGTATCAAATTCATTGGACTTTTTTTATATGAACATTAGCAAATCAATTAAATTTACACTAGGTATTGTTAACGACATGGTCCACGCCAATTTTGGCTTATGTACTATATATAAAATGTAGTATTGTAACCTTTACCAAAGATCTTATCTTAACGGCATCAGATAGGCCAGTGCTTGACCATGGTCTCTTTGTCGTCTCATCACCCACAAAATATTCAGATAGGGGTTTTAAGAGTCAGAAATTTAGGTTTATATATATAGTTATCGCGATACTTTGGCTAGAGCAGATAGGTACAGAAGCTATTATAGGAAGACGCCAATCTCTGACCCCGATGTTGATGCCAGTGTCACGGTTGCTATTCCTGGCACAGATTTTAAACATATCACCAACACTCTAAAAAAAACCATTCTAATCTCACATTTGCGGAAAGACATCTATATCTAAACTTCGTCAGACTCAAGATATTATTATTAAACCTGCTGCTAAAGGGTCTACTGCGGCTGTTATGGCAAGGCAGGTTTACATAAATCACGCAAAACGTCAAGCGGGCAATTCCATTCGACCGGGACACATTATACATTTCAATGAAATAATTTTATCTTTAAAGAAACAAGCCTTACTTCTAGGCAAGCTGAGTATCTACTAGCAGTACGAGAATCCAAAAAACATTCTTTGACATTCTTCCGAAAACTCACACTACAGGAAACATGGCCTCAACCGTCTATGCCCTCCTGTGAGACTTATAATATCATATTCTGGGTTTTAAATCTGACAACATATTTTAATATATTAAAATCACTGATAACTGTTTTAATAAGTTAAATGATATTAAGGTTCATAAACACGTCACATTAGTGACCCTGGACGTAGAATCATTGTACACCTATTTTAATATTAAAGTAGGCCTTCGGTGTGTTTTCTGTAAGAAACTGAGGAACTGAAGCTGCTGGAACTCAGTTTGAAATAAAATATTTTCGAGTTAAATGGCCAAATGTACCAGCAAGTTAAAGGGTCTGCTCTTGGCCAAAGATTAGTCCCAATTTGTCTACATTTTTTATGACAGAGTGGGAACATGAAGCCCTTAGAAAGTGTGGTAAACTCCCATGTTATACCTTAGACGTTTGTGCATGTATGATTTACTGGTCGTCTGGCGGCATTCTAGAGATAAACTAAATCTTTTTATATCCTCCAGCTTCAATAGTACAATCGTTTGGCGGCTCTAGCGTGGCATTGCCTTCTTTATTAAATACAAATTGTGAACAGTGCTCATTGTATTATTCCTTGACAACTTCTTAGTCGTGTTGACTTTTTGATTTATTAAAGTTTGGATAAACTTGTAAATATTTGTTTTAAACTCCGTGTGGAACAAACGCCTGCTGATAAATAAACCTCATTGACAATCTTTATCTGGGGCAACACTTTTTATAAGCAAATCTGCGGCTTAACAACGGTTTGCATACTTTGTCTCTCTCTCTACTGACTAAAATACTCATAAGATTTGAAAATTATGTCACTGAAACTTCTCTCATATATCAACCCTGCCTTTTGGTAAAGAAATGAAGACGATACTTTTATAGCTCTTCAATGTGACCATGACCCCATCCAGTCAATGGAACACCTTAATAAGCAGCATCCACGAATACAAGTTACCATGAAGACGGAACATAACAAGGGATTCCTTAATTTGATGTGCTAGTAAGAAGAAATATCCACAACGACTGTTTACTGACCGGGGCATCAATTTCAATACGAATCGTCTTAAAGAAATCGAATCCTGCAACATTCACTAAAAGGGCCTTTAACAAATCGCACCATACCCGCCTAAGAAATGTATCCTCCACGCCACACGCATTATAAACAGATGTAACCCGCCTAAGAAATGTATCCTCCACGCCACAATTATTATTAATAGACGTAACCCTCCTAAGAAATGTATCCTCCACGCCACAAGCATTATTAATAGATGTAGCCCGCATAAGATATGTATCCTCCACACCACAAGCATTATTAATAGACGTAACCCGCCTAAGATATGTATCCTTCGCACAACAAGCATTATTAATAGACGTAACCCGCCTAAGAAATGTAACCTCCACGCTACAAGCATTATTAACAGACATAATCCACCTAAGAAATGTATCGTCCACGTCACAAGCATTAATAATAGATGTAACCCGCCTAAGAAATGTATCCTCCACACAACAAGCATTATAAATAGACGTAACCTTCCTAAGATATGCAACCTCCACACCTCAAGCATTATTAATGGACGTAACCCGCCTAAGGTATGTATCCTCCGCACAACAAGCATTATAATCAGACGTTATCTTCCTAAGATATGCAACCTCCACACCTCAAGCATTATTAATGAACGAAACCCGCCTAAGATATGTATCCTCCACACCACATGCATTGCTAATGAACGTAATCCGCCTAAGAAATGTATCCTCCACACCACAAGCATTATTAATGGACGTAAACCGCCTAAGGTATGTATCCCCCGCACCACAAGCATTATTAATAGACGTAACCCGCCTAAGAAATGTATCGTCCGGACCACAAGCATTATTAATAGACGTTACACGCCTAAGATATGTATCCTCCGCACCACAAGCATTATTAATAGACGTAACCCTCCTGATATATTATCCTCCACACCACAAGCATTGTTAATATACGTAAACCGCCTAAGATATGTATCTTTCACACCACAAGCATTATTAATGGACGCAACCCGACTAATAAATGTATCCTCCGCACCACAAGCATTATTAATAAACGTAATCGGCCTACGAAATGTATCCCCCACCCCACAAGCATTATTAATAGACGTAACCGGCCTACAAAATGTATCCCCCACCCCACAAGCATTATTAATAGACGTTGCCTTCCTAAGATAAGTATCCTCCGCACCACAAGCATTATTAATAGATGTAACCCGTCTAAGAAATGTATCGTCCGGACCACAAGCATTATTAATAGACGTTACCCGCCTAAGATATGTGTCCTCCGCACCACAAGCATTATTAATAGACGTAACCCGCCTAAGAAATGTATCCTCCACATCACAAGCATTATTAATAGACGTAACCCTCCTAAGATATGTATCCTCCACAACACAAGCATTATTAATAGACGTAACCCGCATAAGAAATGTATCCCCCACGCCACAAGCATTATTAACGGACGTAACCCGCCTAAGAAATGTATCCTCCACGCCACAAGCATTATTAATAGACGTAACCCGCCTAAGAAATATATCCTCCACACCACGAGCATTTTTAATAGACGTAACCCGCCTAAGAAATGTATCCTCCACGCCACAAGCATTGTTAACAGACGTAACCCACCTAAGAAGTGCATCCTCCACGCCAAAATCATTATTAATAGACGTAACCCTCCTAAGAAATGTATCCTCCACACCACAAGCATTATTAATAGACGTAACCCTCCTAAGAAATGTTTCCTCCACGCCACAAGCATTATTAATAGACGTAACCCTACTAAAATATGCATCCTCCGCACCACAAGCATTATTAATATACGTAACCCTCCTAAGATATGCAACCTTCACACCACAAGCATTTTGAATAGACGCAACCCTCCTAAGATATGTATTTGAGTCCACCAACATCTATCCAAACGATATGGTAAAACATCCTTGCCCTCTAACCTTCGATCACACCAGCGAACATCCAAAAATATCAAAAGACTACTAACAGCTCAGAACTTGGACTGTGTTCTCACAAATACAATAACTCTGAAGAAAGAAATACAAGCCACTGGGAAGTACCAAAGCCACCGACAAACCTCAGTCCAAGGATTATATAACACACTTCGATTTTACTGTGTAGGCCTATAGCGTTAACCACGATTCCCCGCCACTGCTCTTTGACCTAGTTTATACATTAATTGAAAACGTAAATTTGTCAACAGATTGAAGGTAAAATTAATGAGACCATGGTTTTGCTTTTCGTGGACGCATTGAGCGCACTTTAATCTTTATCATAAAATAATCAACACCCCTTGTTTTCTCTTACTGTAACTGATCTCTTTTTGCTGTACGTTTGCATTTCTATTCTTATACAAAACATCCTGCCAACAGCCTGTGCAAAATTGTGATATTATATTAGTATATAATTATAGTAACATCACTTGATGATGCTCGTCAGGTAATAACATCTGTAAAAGTACAGGGATTACAATTTGGCTCGATCGTATCGAAATTTCCAGCATCATTTGTTGCAAATTTACAGATAATTGTTTTTAGAGTGCTTGCATATTGCAATGGTGCTGCTGGAGCTAATTTGTTGCAATTCCTTACACTGTAAATTTGCACAACGTTTGCATGTAATTTCTTTTTATTATTTAAATATTAGTGAAGTATACGGATTACCTCCACTCCTCCATTTCCTCCAGTGACATTTCCCTGCCTTTGAATAACGTTTTTTTTTTTATAATAACATTTTTAAAATTAAATTTCGGCATACAAAAAGTTAAAAGTCTATCATTTGCATTATGACTTCATCTAAGGGTACAGAAAACTGGATGACGTCATTTGACGTCGTGAATTAGCCTACTCAACATACGTTTCGACTAACTTTAGATTTTGTTGCTGACAACTTCTGGTTTATTTCCGATGCAACGTTTCAATCTAGATGCTAAGACCGTTTTCACGCAATTAAAGAATCTAGATCGAAATGTTGATCCGAAAATAAACCAGAAGTTGTCTTAGATAAAACCAAAAGTTAGCCTTAGTTTTTTAAAACTTATACATGCCTCTAAAAGAGCGTTTTGTAATGATGTGTTTTTTTTAAATGTATAAATATTATTGACCAATGAGAGAGCGAACGACTATTGGAGTTTAGGTAACGCGTATATGTAATAATTGACCAATCAGAATTGAGTATTTGGTCAAGCTTTATTTCGGGCGGGAAATTGAAACAAGTTAAATGGTAGTTGGTCACAAGTTGGAAAGGGAGAGACAAGGGAAGAACAAAAGAAGGATAGACTTGGAGAGACGGAGAGAGACGAGTGGTCACACTTTGGAAGACAATTCTAGTGAGAGATTAAGTTGTATGTACATAGAGTACCGTAAGAACTAGAATTAAGTTGAAAGTACAGGACCAAGGAATCAAGAGAAAGAACAGAATATCAAAAGCAGGGTTAAATTAAGTATATACCAATTGTAAGTAGTCTATAAGCTTCCACAGTCGTTAGAACTCTCAAGGTCTGTAAGTATTGTATTGTTATTTTATGTTTCACTGTTTAATGATATTTATTCCCTTTAGTAATAGAAAAACCTTCATTTAAATCACCGAGAATATTTTGTGTTACTTTGATTAGATTTAAATTAAGATCCACGGCACACTGTGAACTCTGGGTGAATAGTGTATAGAAATATAGCGTATCGTAACATTTGGTTACAGAACGAAGTTTAAAGAAGTAAATTAACGCTGCGTGACAGTTCGGAAGTTTTGAATAAGACAAAACTCGCACTCTCAAATTGAACCCACCCAGTTAAACCAAACAATAATGGGAGATAACCGCTCTTTATTTTACTTCCAAAACAAAATTTAATAATATTGTTTAAATAACGCCTTTTAAACTTTTTTTTTTGAACTGATATGAGTTGACCTCCGTTTACAAAGGTTTCAGGGAGTAAAAGGGATAAACAAAAGAAACTAATGTGAATGCAGTAAGAATCCGCGAAGCAGTTTATTCAAAGTGTGCAATTCTGCATTACTGATCATACTCTAATATAGGTCCAGAAAATTGCAAACGTTTCTTAAAGAGAAAAGATTAATATACAAGAATATTAACAGTTGCAGTATTTGTCAGGGATATAAATATTTGATAGCTTATCATTTGGTGCATAGGAACGTGCTCATCAATACACTGTCACGTGACAAACATTCTGCAACACAACGACAATACAATTGACAGACGTGAGGAACGTTATGACGTTTATAAACTGTCGCAGTATCTTTCCACCGCGTGACATAAGCCACGGTTGCCCAACTTTATCAGGGCCGAATAATTTTAGTTCTAAAAGTATAGTCAGATTCTGGTTACACTTCCAACCAAAGCGCGGCAAAAACGCAATCGTCACGGCATTCAAAGAACGCCATTCTTGTAGGCGAACTATCTTAGATTGGCAATCGAAGCGTTTACACTGTCAAATAGGTGAACTTAACTAATGCGGATTATTTTTACTCATCAAATTTGGTGGGTAAATAAGGCAGACTATTTTTATCCGGATAAGTTGGTCTTTTTCTCCGTCTAAATATAAATCTGATTCGGATCAGAAACGGCTCAGAATTTTTGCCCGGGTAAGCGCGGCTGTAGAACATGACGAACAAATGCGCGTACAAACTTACGAAAGGAACACATGGTTAAACTGCTCACAATTTCATAAAAATATTAATAAAACCAACAATAGAAAATCGAAACTTGTATTTAAAAGATTGTGACTGAATGGATC
>JAVFBZ010168654.1:0-16724 GCA_032466195.1 Katharina tunicata
CGGCAGAAATCACTTTCTGTATATTTCATATTGATATCTGAATACTCCACAGCTTAGATATTGGTACCTCGTTCGTACGACCAAAAGGCCCTGGGCTCCCGGTCTATACCTCTCGAGTAACATTGGACAGCCGTGTTATGTTCTTAGTATAAAGTACATTTTTCTGACATTAATTGCTTGATAACGTGTCGGTCAAAGAGGGTTGTTCCTATTTGTCCCGAGTTATAAAATTATTAAATAGTTCGTACGAACCTGAAACAATCATCGCATATTGGCAATCCGAAACCAAACCGCTTATACAGTGGCCTATAAAAGCTGTTCATAAACGCATGGTTCAGTTCCAGCCTTGTTCCATATCTCCGGTACCTTCTGTCCCTTCCGATGTTGTGTAATTTCTTTGAGCGGCATTTACTATGTAATGACTGACCATTTTGTAGCCCGTTAGCAGTGTATTTACGTCTCATCATTTGTATAAAACGGTAAATAACGTTTACAGTCCAGTCATTACATACAAGGTCCATAATGGACTGTTTTATACAAATTGGTTCCATTCCCCAACCACTAGCTTAGTGCGATTCAGACTCGTTTTCCAAACTAATATTCATTCACAGACGGATTTTACCCGATCTAATTCGTTCGCAAACAATGTTGTAAACTGCCTGTTTGGCACTAAACACCACCGGTGGATTAGTTGTTGCCGGTTTTGCAGTAAAAACACTTTGTTGACTGACATAAGAGCAACGTCCACAAACTGTTTTTTTATATATATGACCCATACTTTGCATGGTCCAATGTTCAAGTCTCCTACGCACCTACAATTTTTTTTTTTTTTTTTTTTAACAAATTCGGATTGCCTCGATTTTAACAAGTTTTGGAGTTTGTTCATAATTAAAACGGTTACCTTGAAATAAAAAATATCCAATTGGTACAAGGCTCGTCTGAGCCAGGAGAAATCCTGTCATAATTCGAACTCAACGTAAAGTGGGTGGGCAATTTTCCCCTCCTATGTATCAACACAGTTTTTGATCCCGCCGCGGCGAATGACTTCTATGTAATAAATATGTGACCTGTGAATCTCGTAAATAACCGTTCACTTAGAGGCATGGCCCATATGTGACAGCAAATTGACAAATCCTCATTTTAATATTCGGCCAGAATTTTGTGCTATCAGTTTTTATACGCCTGTATTATATGTTTTCACGTTGGCGAGCGGGCGGATGCACAGTTTCCTCTCAATATCTTGCTTAAACTTTGTCCGCTTTTTATCAAACTTAATCAGTAGCTACAACCTATGATGATAAAGGTCAAGTTCGATGGTGGGCATAATCTGTGCATAATTAGGTACCGTACTGCAATCTGATTGGTCAGTTCATTTCCGCTCAATATCTTGGTAAAATGTTGTCCGATTTTTATCAAACCTGGTCAGTAGCTAGATCCTATAAAGGCGAATGTCAAGTTCGATGCTGAGCCTAGTCTGTGCATAATTAGGAACAATACTGTAATCTGATTGGTCAATTTATTTACGCTCAATATCTTGCTTAAATGTTGTCCGTTTTTTGTCAAACCTGGTCAGTAGCTACATCCTATGAAGTTCGACGGTGAGCGTAATCTGGGGATAATTAGTTACCGTACTAATTACTATACTGACATCCAATTGGTCTATTTCTGAATGATGATAAATTCATTTTTTGGAACATCACTGTAAACTACATGTATGTCACCTAATAAAGATAATATTACCTTAATACTATATGTCCAAATTAAAAAAAAAAACACTTTCGGAATCTGTTCGTTGTATATGGTCAAGTCATATAATACTGACGATAGTGGACGCATATTATGCCACCTTCACATTGCTCTTGTTTGGGTATTGTAAAACTTGAACACATGAATTATATATATTTTCATAAAAAAAGTAAAAGTTAAAGGTATTCCGTTAATTCTACCCCAATATTTGAAGGTAAAGGTAGTTTAAAGGCCTGGTAAAAGTTAAAAAACTGAAAATTCGGCCTAACATTTTAATTGGAAATGTGTCAATCTGCTGTCACATCTCAGATACACTTTGATGTATCGACGTAACTCCGAGACAACCATGTTCCCTCACAAGGTTCAAAATGTTGGCTCGTTACAAACAAGGTCATTCAACGCAACTGGATCAAAGTCTTTGTGAGCAAATATGGCCAGCCCTCTTTCCGTTAAATTCGATTAACTGCTAGATTTCTCCCTTTTTTTTTTAGACTCATTTTTCTTTTAACCTGACTGTTTTAATTTTTGAACAAACATAAAATCTTGTAAAAATCAAGGCAAACGGAATTAGTTGAAAATTAAAAATTTTGGGCGCGTATGTGAGTTTAATTGTGTCAATCAGCACTGCAAGTCAAATATCATCTTGGCCAACTATTGAATCTTTACCTTAAAAAATGGAACTGTAGCAAAACTAGCATTGCACCTGAACAAGTTGTCAGAATATTGAAGTTTGAGTTATCTGCTTTTCACATTTTCAGAGCCAATCACATATTGATATGCACGTGTTCATAATTAGAGGTAAACATTATAAAACATTTTTAAGACCCAGTTGGCTATGACGATCTCTCATGCAGATGTTGGGTTTTTGTTGATCAAACGATACATTTTTTTTTTTTTCTTTTGCTCCACATAAATCATTTGAAGTTATATAATATTTTATCCTATAAACGTTTAATGTGGATTTTTCGAAGTCTACCTCAGAATTTCTGTAACACTAGACTCAAGTTTTACCTGATACATGTTTTCTTTGAACTGATTGGAAAGCATCTGCCGTGAGCTGGATTGACTTAGCTGATTACAATTGTGTTTGATCTGTAAGAACATCAATCCCTCGTTTTTTCTTTTCTATATTTTATAGCACAGACATCGTAGAAAGCGACCTTATAGCGTAGATCGTCTTGCCTTAACCTTTATAATAACTAGGGACATGTTCATCAAATGCTGAGGGTAACCTAATTGTGGCTATGCTTTCTCGGCTGCAAATGCGACACGATTAGTTGTCTTACCAAATACACTTGGAAAATACTACATTTGTGTCGAAATCGGCTGGACTTGTTGCGTAGTTATACGAGGTCTTAGAGAAACGGGTATAGTTGTACTAGAATATGTGATTTTTTGTTTTGGTTTGTGGCTTTCGGTCGCACTCACCGCTATTTCACTCAAATGAGGACAATGCGTGAAATCACTCTGGCCACAAAAAAATGCATTACAAAACATAACAACAAAACTGCTTCCTCATACGCCATTTAGCATGTGTTTGTGAAATTGTATTATCATTCCTTAATAAAAGTTAGCATAAATATGATTAACGCCCCCCAATAAATGTTTTACAAAGTATTAGTAATAATACATGTATTAATCGCACGCACAGTAGGCCTGAGAGATAAAAGTTTAAATAATACCAACGATGTAACAAAACGTCATAAGAATGTCAAATGAAGAAACTCAGGGCTGCCAATTATAGCTACATAACTGTGCCATGCTAAAACTAATTGTAATTCCGCATCGCCCACATATTTACCGTCTTATTCAATAGGCCTACTTATTATCCATTTTTCCATTTCTTTGTGTAGTTTTTTTATTAACAAAATATAATATTTGAAGTTACAGTAAGTGTCAAAAACTTGCTCCGTGGCAGTAACTCCAAAAGAAAATTCGAGTTATTTTACGGAGATTTCGAATTTGGCCGCCCTCTTGCTTCTCTCGTTAACAAATAAATTACATTTTAAATGTTGCCAATGTGCGAGGTGGGCATTTTTGATGCATAATAACACAGAGAGTTAAATTTTGACAAATGGAATTGAAAATCATTGAATTGGACCAGTTAAAAATCGGTAAGTGTCAAAACTTAAAAATACACATGCATTATTGTTCAGCAGTGTTCTGTATCGTTGTATGGATTACGTAGTAGACTTTTAACGATAGGCCTATAGCTCTGTATCTACTGCTTGCTGCAGTTTTCACACACTACATCGATTTTAAAGCATGGAACTGGGAATAAGAAGCTGTTATACAGTGATCTCTTCCGTCAAAATACTTTGATGACAGAGAACGCCTTTGTCTTATGCTATACTCTTAAGACCCCCCCGTTTTCCACACGGTATATTTCCATATTTACGTTTTTTTTGTGACGGTGTGTTCGAAGAGGTGTTAATCTTTCTAGTTGAGTTAATAATACATTCTCAACTCTTAGGTTAGTTCAGCAATACATAACGACAGTAACGTCGCTTTCACTTTGAACAGTTAGGTTGGCAAAGGGTTTTGTAGGCTATAGTTCACGATGTGTTAAATTTGGCAAGTACTAGACCTACTATCTGTTATTAACCTTAATTGGCTTGGTAAGAGTTAACGTTGTGTGCCTGTATTTATGAGCAAGTTTAAGAATTGTATTTATTTAACATGTGCTTAACGCCATATCTATGTTATTTCCCTTAAATGACGACGAAGTCAGTGGTCTTTGAAACCCGACAGGGGCAAATCACCCGGACTCCCGCATATCATCGATAATGTCTCACCAACTATGATCCTGGGATCAAGTTAACATCTGTAGGCAAAGCAAATTATCAGTTACATATGGATGTTTTTCTCCGGAAAGGAGAATTAATTAATATTAGAAAAGCTTCAGACATATTGACAACCTTACAAGAATGTTAAAACAGGTATTGTTATATGAACCAGACCCAATGTGCATCAATTAGACTTGTAAATCCTATCTTCATTCTCGAAAACAAAGTCTTTGGGAGATGTCAGTAAGTACGTGGTGTGAAATCTGTTCTAATCATTATGGTAGAAAGTATGTCTATAACAAGGTTCAGCAGAAATAAAAACATCATGTGTAATAGCTAATAACCTCAGTCAAATTAACCTGAACGATGAAAATGTTTTTATTTCACACAGTGAATAGCTTTCAGGTACTTCCGTTAATATAACTTAATTCGCTGTCCCCATGCATGTAGAAAATAGTTTCCGTTGAAAAAGCCAAGCTGTACTTTGTCAGCAGGGCGTAGGTATTTTTAGACACATACACTTTACCTTGCCATGATTTCTGTAAGGTGGCGTGGGTGAATTTTCATGAAAACGATTTTAATAAACAAAATAACAGTTTAAAGCGCAGCATGTAATAAGTACTGAACTATACTCTGTCAAAAAAGAAACGCATAGGCGAAATATTAATAGAATTATCTCTTTAATACAAAGCGGGATAATTCAGTAATTTTTGGGGGTAGCACAGTTAAAGTTGGTACAAGTATGTGGTAATGTTCTCGCTATGGACCGACGGCTGCGGAGGCGTATTCGTCACCGAAAAGCGCCGCACGAGGGCGCTGAAGTAACACTGGAGTTACACTGGTAAGTTTGTAGTACACAACTCTTTTGCGGAAACATACATTTTGTAGTACCAAGTTATCAAAATATCTCGTCTTCTCTATCGCTAGTTTTTGTTTGTTTTTTGGTTTAAAGAAAGACAGTTGATAACAACACTTTCAGTTCCATTCCTGTTAAGTCCTGTTCAGGCTGCTGGAAGCTCTAACCGATTTATATTGCTTGCTATAAATTGTCATTTAAGTAAGGTTCTAAAGAGCGACAGGTGCTTTGATTTCAACCAGATACATGTAGCTCTACCACGTACAAGTCATTCTTTGCTACATGAGTTTCATGATAAGAGTGATCTATATTAAAACAAAGACTTGGCTGTCTTATAACACAGAGTTGGATATTTCATTATTTAGATGTAGATGTCTCAAAATGATATTTAAACTGATGTGTGTTGCACACTTTGTAGCATATAAAGTCCAGAATGGATGATCGCAAATAACAGGGGTTTTAAATCAAATTAAGCAATTTATGTTTCATTTTAAACTGGGAAGATGAACCTTTTTATGATCAGTTAACTCTTAATGGCCATATTACTCACTCGTTTTTCGAAAAAATCTTCCAGACCAGAAAGAAATATAGATTCGACGTGGCACCAACAGTCTTTAATGAATTTAAATAGTTGTGTATCATTCATTCATTTCAGAGTATTTGAGGGCAAATAACTATCAATTTCCATTTCAGAACTGAAAAAAAAGGAAAAAATATATCAGAAGATTTTATAAAGCTTCTATCGGAGACAATAACTGACCAAGTTCAGTACTGTCTTTCCATAGTTATTAATTTATGTACTGGTCACTAATGTTAAATGTATTCCTATCTATACTTCTAATGAGTTCAAGTCGAGCGAAAACAATAAGGACAAGATTTTATTAATCGTTAGATTACAGGCACTCTAAGCAATACTGAATATCCTATGTTATGCACTATATAAAGACAAGGTAAGACACGCTATTTTCAACCAAGTGAAGACAGTATATCGCTGTGTCATTCTTCGTCAGTCTTTCTGGTGCCGGTTCAAGCATAATCAGACAGTATAGGATATTGGATATTGCTTCGAGTGGCTGTTGTTAGATTTACGTTGCTAGTGCTATCGCCATGTAACTGTTATAGTACAGTAAAACTTAGATACTGATATATTGGTTAGATATGTTATATTAAGAAGGATCGCAGATGTAGAACAACGCCCACTAACCCTGCAATATACCCTTAACCAATCCCCCTTATTTACAGACTCTCTGACAAAGCTTATAAATAAGACTTCACGCCAATTTACCTTCTGAATTTAGCACGTATCTGAGATAAAGAAAACATTTCGTACGCATGGTATGTTTAATAAAAAAAATGTCTTAAAATTACGCCTGGTACATTACATATATAAACGCTTAGCTACATTCATTACCAATATCTTTGCTTCACAATTAATTTTGAATTAAACATTGAGCAAACTCAACGACCGTGTCAGAAATCATGCAACCGATAGCATTGAACGCCAACCTTTAGTAATGTAACCAAACATGGGTAGTGCTCCACTCTCTCTCTTTATGGGTCAAACTGATCGCAGAGGTCACGTAGGTACTGTTGAACTCATGGTGGCTGAAGTCGACATAGCATCGTTCCGTCGCTTGATTTCCTTATCAGAGTTTCTCCTATAAATTAACTCAAAACCGGAACACATGTGCTTTTTGAGTTTAGATGCTCCATCTAGTGATACAATTCATAAGGTCCTACGGTCATACCAGGTGATCAAATTTGTCACAAGATATAGATCGAAAACAGAATTCATGTGGGAGAATAGGCCTGTATCTAGATTGTCTATAGGATAAAGTCTTCCAAATACAACTTTAATCGGCTTGGTCGTTGAAAACGATTTATCTTTGTAAGATTTTTTTTTATTTCTGTTTCCATGTTTAATTTAATTGTAACGTTACAATTCTGGCGTGGAATCAACACCTGGTTATGTGCAGTTAAATAAAATGGCCAATTCTAATATTAATAGCAGTGGAAACTGTCCGCCTCCTCAGTGGTGATATAAACCAATGAGGTCATACCATAGTAAACACGACCGTGTAGTTCCCTAAAAACAATAATTCTAGGCACTGCATGACTGTTCAGTTTAATGAAACCATCTAAGGATACATCCCTTTTGAAGCCACCAAAGAAAACTTCACTTTTATTGGTTTTAATTGAAATTTATAAAGTCCTTCTTCTCGACCTATAGTTAGTTCAATCAATAGCTCCCCGAAGTGATTATCTAGCTTACTTAAGTCAGGCGAAGATAACTAGTACAGGAATATCAAAGGTCTGGTACGGTTGGGCCTGGATGATCTACTTTCTTTTGAACCCCATTCTCTTCAAACAAACAAACGCTAGCAGATATATCTTTCTATCAACTTCTAGGGTGATTGTCTCTTGGTTAGGTATAAATATGATTGTACCGTAAAGACTCAATCTAATTAATTGATGACTAAGGATACCAGCAGAGTGATGTGACCTGATGGGCTTTTAGTTAATTGATGTATTAGCGGACCCCAGGAAATATCCATCCGCTTCGTGAACAGCCTACTAGCTGGTATAAGTAAACTTTCTTCCTGGTTCCAAGACAATCTTAAAGAGTTATCTTACAGACAATTGGTTCATTATTGCAAGTTTAATAGACAAAGTATACATATAAGAAATGCACTTATAAGGTGGAAAGAATTTAACTGAATAATGAACCGGTATAAGGTATACGAGTTTGTACTGACCTCGGCTCTTGAGTTTTTCTTACCTTGATTCCATCTTCGAGTTTATGCTGCGATTATGTCTCTGATATTGTTCTGATCTCTGTTCCATATTCGAGTTTTTGCTCAGCTCGGTGCCAGAGTTAGTTATTGCTGATCTCGGTTCCATCTACAGGTCTTTGAACAGCTTAATTCCGTCGGTTTCGAGTATTTGCTGATCTCGGTTCCATCTACAGGTCTTTGAACAGCGCAATTCCGTCGGTTTTGAGTATTTGCTGATCTTGGTTTCATAGTACGAATTTGTTCTGAGCTCAGTTCCACCGACGAGTTTGTGCTAAGTTCAGTTCCATCTTCCATCTTGTGCTGAGCTCGGAACCATCTTCCAGTAAAGCCCCAGTCACACAGAATCAGAGGAAGCCTGAACAAGGGAGTTATTCTGGGATAGATGATTATATATGTTTTGTGTCTTTATTATTTCCACCATCAGTTAAATATATTTCGGCCTATTTATGCAATGTTTATATGGAAATGACATTCTTCTCCCGGGTATGTCTTATTTTATTATTCCATTTTTCTGAACATCTGCCATGTTGTGAGTCTCACCAGTGATTATTCATTGGTTTTCAGTGGTTCTCACTTGCGGGCAGATTTAATGGACTTTTATTAGGTGAAGAGAATGTTTGAATGAGATGTATGTCCCAGTCTCTATCCTGGAACCCAAGTAAAATGTCTGTTTCATATTGTAAGAGCATCTGATGGGTTATAGGTTAAGGAAGAAATCATACGTTGACAATAATGGTAAGGTGTTGAACAGTGCTTACGTAGTCATGTAGTCAATATCACATCTGGTTGATATCACAGAAAGCAATAAGGACTATAAAACACGAGCCTACCACACGCGCTTGATACGGATGAAAAAATTAGTAATTAGCAGGATATAACCAGTTGTGTTTTTGATAATGAGACCACATGTGACCTCCTAGTTGAGTCAGGTTAATTAGTCCTGTACAATATCACGAAGACAACAAGTTCGTCTGACATGCTACATTAGCTTATCATTGTTAGAATCGAAACATGATTCCATACACTATCTATGGACCGTTCCATTAGGTTTTGATTGCCTACAATTTCCCAAGATTTACAATGAACATTATAATTGTTTTTAGCTAATCCACATCTGGCTGTTTGCTATGTCTCTCCACACACGCAGGCACACCTCCACACACAAGTGCATACACGTCCAATCAAAACAGATCTATAAACAGAGGTTTAATAAATTCGAAATTTCGAAGATCCATATGTCGTTTTCCACTGAATTTTAGTTGAACGTCAGGGTAGATACACCATCCTCCACAAATGATTATTCCAGCGGTACAATTTAACGACAAACTTTCTTTACATATATAGAGGCAAATATTGGATCACACAGCTTCAGCTGATTTACTGTCTTAATAAACACATAATATACGGATGGAAACTTCTGATTTGTATTAAATCAAACATTTAGATTTGCATCCTAAAAGACCAGACTCGAGCAAATAATTCCAAAACACCCAATAATCGTTAAACGTAACACTGAACGTCATGATGTGATATACAACCAATAATAAACAATCACGTCACGTTAGAATGAAGACACCGAAAACACGGAAAAGACATTAGAGAAGTAATGCGCGACTTCAAAAAACAAAACAAAAAACGTTGTCACATTCTGACGTATTCCGATTTGCTTAGACTTGCTTATTGGGAATTCCAAAGCACAGCAACCATATCATCAAATATTTCGACCGAAATGTGACTTATTTTTTGGAACAAATAGTAAAAATAAAGATAAAAACTGTCATTCAATACAGGTTTCTGAAATACGTCATCAGAGACATTAATTACACATCCATATGCTAGCCAGAAAAGGCCACATCACAATTGTAATGCAGCGCATCCTCAACATACGAGTTTTCAGTTGAGAAGAAACCGTTAATCTGCTGAAAATTTGAACATTACTTCGTTACAATCCGTCACTCAAGATTTATTCTAAGGTGGTGCTGTCCTCAGTGTTTTAAAAAATAAGCGGAGGGGTGACATGAACTTCCTGTAGTCACGAGCTTTCTTGACTACTGAACCACCCGATCAGGAAGCTTATCTGTTGTTTTACTTTGGTTGTTGTTGATAATGTTATTTTACTTTGCAGCATGTGCTAGACCTGTGTCGCCTTGTTTAGGGGTTGATGCAGCGTCTCGGGTTTTGGCTCAACGTACAGACATTTATGCACATGCGGAACGGAGTAGCTTGTCATCAACCAATCAGAACCCGCTAGAAGCCGTTGACCTTGACACTCATGAACATAAGCCATTTTTAGACAAACGCAGGGACAACGCAGCTGTAATTTAACTTATGCTGATAGATTGAGCTTGCTTAATAATGTTATTATTCAGTTGGCTAATGGCCTATGACTTCGTGGATATTGTATATTTGGCCACAAGTTTATTAACTCCCAATAAAACACTGGTCTCTTCAAACAAATAACAAGCCGTTTGAATAATTATTTCGTGAAATTTGTTGAATGTTCGAATAAATCACTTGCTAAAGGTTTCAAAATATGGGATGCTTTAGAAATTGTTTAACTCACTAGAGCAACATAATCATAGAGTTTTTGGACGTATAGTATAGTATAATAATAATAAACTTTATTTAGACTCGGAAAATCAGATAGCAAGTGTCTTATAATACCAGAGAACGAGTATTTCTACAACAGCCTAAATCATCTCTCCAACCAATGCTATTAACTTTATTTAAACTGAACAAATTTAGATCAATACGACAGTTATGCTAACTCCCTCCCCTAACCCCCTGCCACTCCAAAACAAGTTCACCGTGTATGAATGGGTAATTTACACATACTTTTAACACCTGATAAAATGCATTGTTACATAAATCTAATAAGCTACAAACAATAAACTCGTCTGATACTCAATACAACCAGAACAAAACGTTCTTCGTTTATCAATAAGGACACCAATGGATACCAATAACCCGGACGATATTTAGAGTAAGAGATGATAAAAATGTGTTTCCATCAACCATTCTTTATGAACATCAACGAAATACAGAGTAGAACTCAGAGGTTGTACAATTATAAATGTACAGTGTCATGAAATATATAGTTTCCAAAGTCGTTAATGTTTCAGAAATGTGCGTACATATACAAGTGACTGATTGAGATATAGAATTATAGTTATAGAGAAGTGGTTTCAAGATCTTTGCGACGAAATCGTGTAATTTTACCAGAAGTCTTGTAGCAAGTGATATTAACAAATGGAACTGATATTAATTTGCCAGAACTTCTCATCGGTAAATAAAATTTCTGCATTACATTTGTTTACATTAGGATAGATTAGAATGGAACAGTTAAAATGGTCGACGAAGCTTTGATAGAGATTTTAACAGAGAACCGCAAAACACCAATTAAATTTAAATGTACCGAAAAAATTCACCAGTTTCATAGAAATGTTCGTTTCCAGTAATTGTAAAGGGAATAACCGAATCAACTAAATAGCTGAAGCGCTAGCGTAATTGAGGACAACGGTGTTGCTGGCTGATCGTGTCGTCTCAGTGGTCCAAACGATTGTCACGTAATGTGTTCAAGTAAGCTCTTGCCAGAGCCAGATAGTAATTACTTGGGAGTGTATCGTATTCCCATTCACTGTCCCATAATTTACGGTTCAGTCTTTTACCACGCGCAGCGTGAAAATCTCGTTTAGAGCTCCTGAGCATTCGTATCCTCAAATTCCTTAGTGTTGGTGAAAGTTCAGACAAAAGATCTTCTTCGCTTATCTGGTGAGAAAATCACAAAGTCATCAATCACAAAATGGATAAAACTGTCCACACTACGTTTTCCCTACAACGTCTAGGCCTATAAAAGATGCACATGCCGTATCCATTATTTTTGTTATTTTAAAAAAATATATGAAATATGCATTCGTGCCTCGCGTAGTGATGGATGTAACTTTTCTTTATTCAAAGGATAAAGGTGATTTAGCCGCAGTAACAGACCTATCTATAGAAAACAGATGAGCAAAGGTAACAGAAACATTTGACAGAAATTGTTTAAACTCTGAGTTATTCTAGAACACATATATGATAAATCTATCCACGAACAGGACACTAGGCTATTGATCTTATATTGTTGTACTTAATATTAAAGCTCTTGAATATTAAATGGTGTTAACTTTACCTGGTTGGTGTATGATGATCCCTGGATTAAAACTATAAGTGATATCACCAGCAACAGACGGAACACACATGACGACTTCATGACTGGGCGGTTTCTGCAAGAAAAAAGGATTTGATCGCAGTGAACACTTAGTTGATTAAAACATATTTTGGTAAATTGCCTGCGAAAACAAGACATTCAGCCAACTTGCCCAATACGCCTCCTCGCCAATGATGCGGTGTATACACTTTGTCGTGCGTGGTCAAGTCTTTAGCAAACTTTGTCCAATACTTAATGCTGCGTGGTAAACTAAATCTATACCTCCAGTTTCAAGCTTTTTAAGTGTCCTAAGCTTAACTCATGTAAGTCCGGAGCTTTTTTCCAGTTGTTAATCGTGGGTCAAAAAATAAACGTAGATTGTAAGTTATCCACTTTTCCCATTTTTTATTGTGATTAGGGCTCTTAGTCACATATCTCTGTTCACCGGCTGGACACACCTTTTAACGTGTATTAGGCGGAAAAAACATGAACAAACACCAACCCCAAACCAAACCAACAAAACATTAAGGGCATATTTCAATAATACAACAGCAAGTATTTTTAAATGAGATTTTTAAATTTCAAAATCAATTACATAGCGGGAAGAAAATTACCTATTAAACATCCGTTCTAGTAGACCCTTAAAAACCGTGGACCTCTGCCATTTTGTAAAGCTTAAAATTGTGGGTTATGTCGCATATGATTCGGAGTTAAGCAAGCTAAACTTAATGATAGAATAGTGCATGTGGAATGACTCCAAAATGACATTAGACGACCAATACGCACCCGGTAAAAGGCATACCAAAGAGTTCAATATGATTTCCATACATTTAAACCCTCTTGGAAGTGAGCTTACTGATCTCAAGTGTTTCCACGTGTTATCTCGAGGCAGTGCTTCACCTACATGCTACGAAGAAAACTCAGTGGGGGAGAATGTGGATGGACCCATTATGGTCGTGTAGAGCAATTAATTGGCAAATTGGCGATCACCATTCAGTGATTGCTAGACAAGTAACCAATGACGTGACGGTTATCTCAAAGTCTGGCAGACGAAGAGCGACATTTCAACAAGAAGATACGGCTTTTCTGTGCATAGTGACACCCTAACCATTAGAACACTTTACGCAGTGCGTGGATTTAACGATTCGGAAACAAACAACGTAAACTATAGTTTTCCAATATATTTCTTAAAAAAAAACAAAACTTTTTTCCATATGTATGTGTCAAGCAACTCACAAAGCAGACACCTTTTATGTGGTACAGATACTTTGTCTACATTAATTTATGCAATTTGTCTGTATATGACAATTTGACATCCTGGTTGCTGTAGTGAACAAATCCGTAACCACATGTTTGCTGGTTGATAAATAAGGAAGAGACTGTTTCATTATACCCAGACATTAAATAAAGTAAACAGCACCATTGAAGTGACTATACTTAGAATCTGAACACAAAAGATTAACTCTGTAATTCCACTGATGGTAGATTTAGTTTGGCCTATATAATTGTTTGTACTTAATCTTTGAGATCTGGTAGACTTTTTCTTTTCGTCATATATCGATCACTAATGTCTTGCCAAGGGCGTATAAGTCATATATCTACAAGGTTAATGGGTCGTGATTTGCCAGACAAAAAGAATCTTAACGGTTTCAGAGCAATGATTTATTCCTTTATAGCCTGAATCTTTGCGTACAGATAAGTCAGAAATAACGTCTCGGATAAAATACCCACCGCCATTCAGACGTTTAATCACTCAATATAGTCAATTATCATCTGATGATGTTAACATTATTATGCAGTTCACTGTTTGTATTTGATCATTTATCATAGAGTTGCTAAACGGAGTATAGAACACGTGGTACAGAAAAGTGTGGAACAGTCACTCTAACGGTCGGGCAGGATTTATTTCCACAACACACAGCATGATTAAGTATATCATATATGTTTAAGTGATGGTGGTATAATAAAGTCGAAATATATTATCTATACCAACACGACTTCCTTTTTCGCAGATTATCTCATTCCATATTACTCTAAACTGATCAGTGGAACTACTGACATAGCATGAAGTGGTCACTATCGTTTGTCAAAGATTCATTTTCGCAATACTCTATATAAAACATAATGTCGTTAAGGTCTTTGTCCAAGGTCTGCATGATAAGGCTTTAGGACACGAGATGTTAGGACACGATTATATCTCGATTATGTGACCGGTTTGCCCGCCTCTATTCAACACAAGACCGTCTGCGAGTGGTAGACAATTTGTCTCTTCCCCTACATGAAGGGTTTTCATTTACGCCGTCGAAGGGTCACTGCCACTGAGACTGCAGGCCCACTGATCAAACAATTAGGAACTGTCTGCGAAAGGTGGGAATTCGACCGAGACGACTGGCAGTTGGTCGTGTATCGCACGTTTGCACAGACGTTAACGTTTCAGACAAACGGCGAAGGTCCAAACCCCACAGTGGTGAAGACAGAAATGTTGCCACCGAGACTGAGGGCCCACTGATCAAACAATAAGGAACCGTCTGCGAACTGACAGGTATGGATCTAGGGCAGCGGCAGGGAATATGGTTCAGTGGTGAATCACGGTTTGTTTAGCAGCCAGATGATGGAAGACGTCGAAATGAACGCGTTGCTCCGGACTGCGTTCAACAGGTGGATAGATTTGGTGGCGGAAGAGATATGATGTGGAGAGCAATATTCAGAACAAGTAGATTTGACTTGGTCCTTGTTGTGGGGAATCTGACGGAGATTCGGCACATCGACCAATTTCTTCAACCTTACCTTCCCTAGCTTTATGTACCGACAGATGGATCAGTTTCACCACGACATACAAAGGCAAGCAGCACACAGCGTATGTCACTATTCGTCTTTCTTCAAAACACAGACACCAATGTGCCCGATAGATCATCGCGTTTTGACAGGGCAATCAGACCTGCCATTTTGTGTAAAGCATCCGAGTATCACCATGTTTAATAACATCATTGTGCAAACTTAATGAAATGACATAAGTACATTGGAACTGAGCACCGATTTGTTTTTTTACATTTGTACCAAGCGTTAGAAGTGTGTTTTTGAAGAGTATAGAATTTATCTTGGAATCAGAAAGGCAATTTGGTTTACTTTCCTACAGCTCTTTGGCGACTTTCAATCAAACAAAATCGCATATTTTATATAAGATATATTACAGCTATGGTTATAAAATGTTACTGAAGTCGAGTTTATGTAATGATAGATATCCTCAAAGACATACACATTATTTTTTCATATTTCTTGGTAATGGAAAAATAAGATCAAACAAATTAATATAAAAAAATTACAGCGATGGTGAGGTGCAGATTCGGTCACATGTGATAATGAGTCAACATAATTAAATGATGCATGATGAGCAATGTGTGTTGAATATTAAGGGCAATTTGACTGTATGCTTACATTTCTGTTTTCACCACTGTGGGGTTTGGTTGGACCCTCGGCGTTTGTCGGTTCTTCATGTCTGACACGGGATGTATTGCTATTAACAGTATTAATGTGGTGGTATGCTAATATCTGCCTTGGCGATTTTGACTATTTAAGAAGTTGCGTTTTCTTAAATTAATATTTATGCATTTTGATTGAGAAAAAAAACAACAACAACTTAATGTATCAAAATAACATATAAGTATATTTAACAATACTATTTACTTAAACCAAGTTTATAAAGTTTGTCTAGAAAACGTGTTTGTGGAAAATACTTCACTGTCTAGCACTTTCGGACACTCACTGACAAGAAATAGACATTAAACATTGTTCTTGTAGACAAGGATTCTTTGGTCTCTCGTAATATAAATCAGAATTAAAACTTATTTATTTATTTTTGTTTTGCAGATGGGAAATATTCAGCAAACATAAACACACACTATCTATCTTCTTTTCTAAATATATAATACTGTGGACATTGCCAGATAACTTAATTTTTAGTGACTGGCATCATAATTACGAATCGGTACCTTAGGCATGATTACAATTGTTACTTCACGACTCAGGTTGACTTAATCACCATGATTCCGAAATCAGTAGACTTCATGGCGGATTTACGTGGACGACAACTACGACGGGTCATCATCACCCATGTTAATCACGAGTGAAGACAAGACCACCATATCGTTCCAACTGTTCGTTGCAGGCCATGAGTAACCAGACTTCCAATGGCTGGCCTATATGCCCAAATACCATACGGATTCCATGTTTTGGTTGTTCTTTATATTCACTTGCACACCTGACATCATTCATGCAATGATTCAGTTAAGCTCAACAATAATTCAGGTGTATTTATTGCCCGCTTTTTTTTTTTTTTGGGGGGGGGGGGGGGGGGG
>JAVFBZ010168665.1:0-13513 GCA_032466195.1 Katharina tunicata
ATTGCTTGGTTGGTGTCTATCCCTTTTTTCGTGGGTATTTCACTTATATGGCGGCATTGTTTTCCAACAAAGATTGAAAACACTAATACAAATAAACTATAGGAAGACAGTATGAAAACTTAAAACACACAGCTATTAGCCCGACGGTGTGAGTGATAAAACGAACTAGTTTAGATTATGCAAACTTCTTCTCGTGTAAAATGAATAACTATGTTACATATAGTTTCCCGAAAATAACAAGACAGGACAAACCAAACAGTAAGAAAAGGTTATTCCATGGAATAGAACAATGCGGTTTGCAGACATTCAAATTCATAGTATAATTATGGAAGATGAAGCTTTAAAATTTCTAAATTCTCAAATAATGAGGCTGTCACCAAAAATAAAAGACAAAAAAAAAAGAAGACACAAAACTCATTGATTTTACCTGTTTTGAAGTAGATATATAATCGAGAATGGAGTTGATTGATTTTTCTGAATAATTTCTTGTTACAGCAGATTTGATGTACAACAGTAACTGTTTATACCGCTTCATCATTTCATCAACGTTACTCTGAAAATGATAATTTGTATGAAAGGCAATGACTCGTTACAATCCAGTGTTCGGATAATTTGTTATATTTCTTTATATATTTTTATAACGAGTAATCACACTGGCACAGGGATAGCGACTAATTAAAGCCGATAAATAATCTCATGTTCTAGATAAATTCTCAGACATAAGTTTCTAGATAAACCTGAATCTCGAGTTGTTCTGGATAACCTATATTTCTTTATATACATGTACATGTAGCTATAAAGAGATAGTTTTTCTCTGCTAGTTTGCTTCACGGAGTCACACAAGTAACACATCACTGTAGAGGAATAAAACTTTCATCATTGGTTCCACTTGCAATTGCATCAAAATGTGCAATTTCATTCAGTTTTGTTTGTTTGGTTGGGGTTTTACGCCATACTTATTTCACTCATATTACAGCGTGCCAGCCTAATTGGTGGAAGAAACCACCCCAAACGACGCTGGCAACAAAGATGGATATCTTACAAAGGAGGCTCCCATAAAAGCACCTGCCAAATTTCATTCTGAGATTCAAACCTATCGACACTGTTCACAATATACAGTGAATATCAACCCCTTAGCAAACCACCATGGGAATGTTTTTTTATTTTTTATTTTATTTAATGGCATTTCGTGAAATCTGTCACATTATCAAAACTTTGAAGGAACACTTTAAACTTAACTTTGTAAAAAAAAGTAATTTGAAGTTCCCAGTAAACTGTTTAAATAAAGCCCAGTCTCTCAATGTTTAATTTCCAGATGGCTAACAATATCATAATACACTGGAGTACTATCTATTTCCATCATGTCCATGTGTTAGTCATCGTTTTTAAGGCAATACCTACCACTTTGAAGTTGATTTTGATCATTTGCTTTAAAGCCTTGAATCCCCATTCTCCTTTGTCATTTCCTTCAAGTTCCAAAACCTGTCCAAAGATATTGAAATGAAAACTGAAAGTTATTGCTTGCTAACATGGAGCCTAGTGTGGCACCTCCTTATCCATCATTTGACAAAAATAACAAAAATTAGCAAATGACATATATTTCTTTATATGACTTCTATAATGTCTACTTTCAAGTAAGTACGTATAACAATTCCAAATTTGCAAAAATAAATAACAAATTCATTAAAATACTGTAAAGTACCTTTTGGAAGCTTTCCAAAGCTCCTTTAGGGTCATCTTCTTTCAATGCTTTAGAGTTGTAGTACTGGTTCTCCAAATCCACATCAGGCTCAGAATTACTTTCTTCTGAATACTCCTACAACAGGTGTGTTATTATATTTAGTTATTTATATATACAGTGTATTTAGTGTATTTAGATCATCTGTCCATCAATCAAAGTGTTAGTTTGTTTGTTTGATTGATTGGTGTTTTACGTTGTCAATCAAAGTGCATAGCTCCAATGAAACCTCATAGAAACCATCTTGCAATCCCCATTAACTTCCAATGAATATGGTTGTAGGTATGGGTATATCAGAAATTACAGGAAACAATATTTTGATTCCATGTCCATGTCCAGAATCTTTAAAAGCCACTCCCAATTTGGCAGTACTTTTATCTCCTTTATCTTGTTTTATCTCCAAAATTGAAAAAGAAAACATATTCATATTTTTTAGTATTTACTATTATAGGGTTAACATATTAACTATTATTCTAAGTAGTATTTAAGTGTGCCAGTGGTGTGTTTACGCTGTTGCAAATAAATCTGCAATCTTGAAAACGAACTTTTGCATTGACCCAGTGAGACAATCTAGATCCTGTAGATTTAATGTCTCGATGACTAAGCTCTACCCATTCACATTCAGATATCGGAATGTAAATTTTGTTTCTTAATCACCATTTCAGATTTTGTAAAAAAAGATAAATCGGTTGATAATGACAACTAAAAAGTGTTTATCCATTACCTTTTTAGGCCCCTTGTCAACATGTTTGCGGAATGAATTTAAAACTCTAACTTAAGTCCATCAGTTTTTTAAGTTAGCATAAAAGATATAAAAAAGTGTAAGTTTAATACATCCACTTTCTTTAGGCATAAGGCCAAAGAAGATTAACTGCTACGGTACTATGTAAGATGCTGTGTGCCTGACCGCAAATTATTATATAATACAAACTTTTGACAGGTGTATAAAAATACAAGCGAAGATCTGAGATCGACACATAAGGTTGTTTTGTTAACTCTAGCATATCCAGTTATGTATAGAAGGAATGTTTGTGTCTATAGTCGAAAAAAATTAAAGAAAGAAGAAATATGATGAAAGTTGGGGGACAATTTTTTTTTTTAACCAAAGTTAAAAGGTAAGAAAGCATCGTAGTTGCAATATTTGTTTGTTGTGACAGTAGTGTTTGGACGTTTTTGGACCAGTGATCTGTAAGGTGCTTGTTATAGATGTACAAAACTCAACCAGATAGAACTTTAAGTTTCTGCTTGGCAAAAAATAACTCAAAAACTATCCCCCGAGCTCCTCAGGTATTGATTTGAAATTACAATGTTCAGTTAAGTAAAAAGGGGTATTTCAAATTCAAATGATTAAAAGAAAATGCTACGTCTTGAAGTCAGGATATAAATGTTAATTTTTTTCCACTTTGGAACTCCATATTGTTCAAAGGAAGGCTGCAGATGCATCAATATTAACCTGACTTTTAAATGGCTCTCATATATTTCTGTATAAATGTAGAGAAAGAAAACCTTGCTTGTCTCTCATATATATATTTTTGTATAAATGTAGAGAGTTGCCTAATACATCTACATTTATACAAACATATATACCGGTAGTCATAGTTCTTTAAAAAAATAATCATTCAAAAATGAAGTTTTAAGGACTTCCTTTTGCAAACTGGCATTGTTCTACTGTTCAAGTTTTCATAAGCACCTAGATGACTCATTGCCCTTTAAAGCTTTTGGCAGATAAATTATCAAATGTTATGCATGTTAAACATTTTTACCAAATCATATTCCTCGTCATCGTCAACCATAAATTCTTCGTCCATCATGTTGATGGCAACTTTAGTACATGCGCGCTGAGAGTGCCCTGACGTCACTTCTTGCGGCAAACGCAATTTCTGACATGGAAAATTCTCTCTGCCAAAATGACACTCCTTTTTGGCGTGGAAATACTGATAAGAACTCATGGAAATAAATTTTATTTTGATTTCGGCAAAGAAAAATAATGTCTTAATTACATAATGTAAACTTGCTATTGAGAGAATAAAAGAAATAGATTTAGAAAAGCGACGTTAATAAAACACAGCGAGTAAATAGGGCGATGTGACATAAATGTTCTAACCAACAGTGTGTGCAGTTTGTTCAAAATGGTGGGTTTGTGGAGATGTGTGTTTTGGACTGTGTTTAAAGTTTGACATCTATGTTCCTTAAATATCCTGTGATCTTAGTGGAGCTTAATTTATCCAGTGCTTTAGCTTTCTGTCTCAGACTTGTAATTGTTTCAATTTAAGATTTGTTTCTATGTTTTCATATAGGCCGACTTTTTGAAAGGGTTGCCGTCGTACAACGAGACAAACTTCACACGGTTTCATCAAGATTCGGGCTGCAAAACAACGGTGAGGCAGATTACTCGACAGTCATACGAGGATTTAATTCCAATACTGTACTACCATGATCTGTTAATGTGCAAACTGTTTTTTGAGCAATAACTCACATTTGTGATTTGCCAGTTAAAAGCCTTGTTGTATCGCACTCATTAGCTTGATAAAATTAAAAACGTTGGCCATTGGAATATTCCTTCTTATATGTACAACGCAAAGTTTCAGATAACTTTTTTTCTGGTGCTTTGTTGGCTTATGAAAGTTCACCGTGGAACGTCACGATATAATTCAAAACAAGAAATTGTATTAGCAAGATTTAGAAAAGCAACTGTAGTGCCAGAAGTAACTCTCTTATGATATTTATTATTTAATAATTTTTGACATTTTCTAGGACGGAAACTGACAGTGAATTACTCTTAAATAAAGGTTGCCCCAACACCAACAGGATTCAGTTCATAGCATTTTAAGAAACAAATATTACACTTGCAAGTGAATAAACACGTACCGTCTGTCGAGATTTATGTCCTCTTCCATTTATCTCACAATTTGGCATTGTACCTCGTGTAATAAGGTATAAAATTCCAACAAAATTAGTCCAAACGGAAGGAGTACGCTTTCAAAAGACGCCATTTTTACCCATTCCATACCCATCTAATAAGTCACATGACCATTTATAATTTATGCCTGTCACTGATTGAATCTCCGCCTTGACAAGTCACATGATGCTATCGATAAATGCAAACATATTGGAACTGAAAGTTATTTTTTAGACTACCTGATACTGAGTGTGGCTTTCATAGTCACATGAATATGAAGAAATGCCCACTTGGTTCGGGGGGATTATCAAATTTTTTATCATCGCGTTACTAACAGGATTTGACGAGAATTACAACACAATAACTCCCAGTTTTTAAAGCGTTTGGACAAATTTTGTTGGAATTTGATATCTTATTACACTGGATGACTTCCGATTTTGGGCTCAAATTTAAGAGGACATAAATAAATTTATTTACTTGCAAGGGCCATATTTTTTCTTAAAAGACTACGAACTGAATCCCATTCATAGAGGCAACCTTTACCTAAGAGTAATTCACTGTCACTCTCTGTCCTACAAAATTTAAAAAAATATGAAATATCATGGGAGAGTTACTTCTGGCACTACTGAACTCGGCATCCTAGCAGATAATTGATGTTTTATGGCAATGACTTTGAAAAATACAAATTAATATGAATATTAAGGTATTTGGGTTGTTACATGTGTACTTCTGATACAGTGCCAGCAAGTCGACCTACATGTCAGATGATGTCATCTGATGATGAAAAGCAGAACAAATTTGCACTGGCAATTATATGGCAAACATGAGAATGCATATTTTGAAAGTTTATTGATTGTTTGCTTTTTTTTGTTTGAGGTTTCTTCTCACAAGTCTTAAAGAAGATATTACTTGAACAACCTTTTTTTTCTGTTGTTGTAGGTACGTCGACCGGGAGTGTATATATCAACAACAGAACATCCTTGTGAACAAGGTACAAGATTTGGCATTCTTGGAAACAATGTTTTTTTTACTTACAAGCGGGTGGTTGGGTGGGGAGCCTGCTGTGCCCTGGTTCTCTCTGAGCTAAGGGTCACAGGATGCCGATTTATAACATTAACAAACATGACAAAAGAGGACACCACAACAAATGAACATCCTGTGACCTCTTTTGTCATGTTTGTTAATGTTATAAATTGTAATGTTTTGTCCTGTCTTGTATGTTGTCAGCATCATTACGGTGGTTTCCTTCACCGGTTGGGCTGGCACCCAATAATAAAAGTGAAATAACATTGAGTATGGCGTAAAACACAAATTAAACTAACAAACAAACAAGCAATTTAACTTGTACAAATGATAGTCTTAAGTGAAAAAGAAATTGAAAAATTTAATAAATTTGAAATAAGCACCATACAGCCTGTTTTGTAACATGAACATAATTTTATGATTATGTTTATTTTAACAGTTATAACAACAGAGAAAACAAACATATTACTAAGATATCTTCATCAACAATGGGATAAAAGGGTAAGACTTTGTTTTGCAATTAGTGTATGTTATATATTTGTAAAACTAAAGAGTAAACCCTCAGCAAAATACTTTTTGCAACAGGCAAGCTACTGCTAATCAGATAGCAATCGTTGCTTCCTGTGAGCTGTTTCTTTTCTTGTATATTGTCATTATTTATAAGGCTTTGCCATGTTTTGCTTCCTTCTCCCAGTGAGTTGGTCCCATTTTAAAAGGGAAATAACCTTAAATACAGAATAAAGTCTCGGACAAACAATCCACCAAGGCTGGCAAACCATGCTATCTACTTTAATATACAAGCCTGTTGTTCTATCCACTAGGCTTATAATGCCAAGTTATGTGTCAGTAAGACTAAGATATAGTGTTTAACGAATGGAAGCGGTATATGTTTCTTTGTATAAAGAAGTGGTACAAGTAAGGCGATCTTAAATAAACACCTTTCTGCTACAAAAAACAAATCAATCAGCCGTTTATCAGGTAACTTCAGGCGCTCTCGATGTTTTTAAAAATATTTACATTGGTTAAGTTTCCACAATTTTTCAATTATGTCTCTGTTTTAACTTCCACAGAATACAAGTAAAAGGAATTCTAATAAAGCCAACCTAGACACTGCAGATGGTAATAGCCAAAAAGTCCCGAGATTAAGTCAACAAGGGGGAAGTAACTCATGAGCATTTCGGTAAATCCGTCTCAGAAAAGTATAAAGAATGACTACTGTACAGCTGTATATATTATAAAGGACTTTGTGTATAAAACTTCTCAAGTATTCAGAATGAATTTTCATCTCGACCAATATGTTCTGCAGCAATTTTTTTTCAATTATAATTTTGTCAGATGCTGATATAAAATGCCGAGCTTGACGAGAGAAGACCGACCTTGTTGACATTGTTACATACCAAACCAGGTTGGGGACAACTCCCAAGTCTTTAAAACCTAATCACGGACTAAAATATTCAGACTTTTTGTAGACCATTCTTTACTAGTTGTCTTTTAGGGCTTTAAGGCTGTTCAATGGGATGGCGACTCTTTGTTCAGTAAGGCAAGTTTTTAGAGAACACCCTTGCCCTCTCTCCTGGAAGATTGCATTTACACTGGCAGTCCTAAGAAAACATTGCCATAAATCATACATTTTGGAGTGAAATAACCTTGCATAAGACACTTGAGCAATTGGCCTTACAGATATCTGGGAAAGTTGGATACAAAATGTTACGTTCAACTTTAAAAAAAAAAGGATCTTTACCGCTGTAAACATAAACACTATATTTGCATTACTAATAAGCTTACAATGTACTTGTAATATTGTAACGGACATGATCAATTTACATGTGTAAAAGATGTAATGCATTTATCCACATTGTACTTGTTAGTTTTAAACCCAGTATTTTATAAAGTGTGCATTTAAAAAGTTCTCTATTCAGTGAACTTGCACTGCACATATTACCAAATATGAAATGTCTAATGGTTGACTGCACTGGCCCAGCAGGGCAGTTTTATTCACCAATAGGGCTTGCATGTATTAAATAAATAATCTTAGTTTAGTATGGCATAAAACCCAATCAAAACATCTTCCTGCTAGGTAAGCTGTTGACTTAGGAAATTTCAGATTTCGAACTTGGGAAAGATATTTCGTATCACCTTAACCAGGAATTAGTCTTGTTGAGTAAAAATATTAAATGTCATCTTACATTACGATTAACACACAGTCAATTCCAGTTTGAACCCACATTTATGTGCTTCAATTCAGTGTATAAACTAAGGTGTTACAATAAACAAACATTGGAGTTACACCAAAAAGTTTTCTAGATAGATTACATTGTGTAAATGAAATTTTTTTTTTATTCTTGAAATATTCTGTAAATATGTACATGTAAGTTTAAACTTTTCTGTTATTTGGTTGATCCAACTTGTGCTGTTAACATGTTCATTCCAGTCAGCTGTTCATATTGTATGCTTCTAATTCTGTTCTTTCATTATGGTCACTGTTAATTTTGAATATTCTGTTGTTTACATTGCTCTTATTCTGAAACTGTCACTGTATTTTGAAACAGACTTTTTGATTTTCCATTTCACGGCTTATAGTTGAAGAAATTGATTAACAAATGCAAGCAGCTTTCTAGTATGAGAAAAGTTTATTTAAATAAGATATCCAAACTTTTTAAAATTATCATTGGACATTTTTAAAATTTCTAATGTTCTAGGTCATTTATAAACCACTAGTTTAGTATTCCTCTGAATAATTTGTATCTTCTGTTTAGTTTTAAATATGATAAGATTTATACAGTTAAAGAGCTGGATGATTTTGTTTGGTGATTTAGTACTATTTTCTTTGTAACATTGCAAACCTGACATTGATCCATTGATAAATCGTTGCGAATGGAGAAGAAGAAAAAACAACTTACATCTTTAGCTGATATCCCATATTGAAGATCTTCGAGTTTCACATAAACAAAATTTCCTTTCATGTGAATTGCAAGTGCCACTATTTGGCCCTTTGCAAGTTTCTTAGTTTTGGATTCAACTTAATATTAGTTGCATAAAGTCACCTACTTAGTTATAATTTTCAGACTGTCTTGCGCTTTACATTTAGCTTTGAATGTTTTAAGTGTATTACTATCTTAGTGTTATTTTTGGACCTTTTTGAAAATTGGAAATCTGGGAATTAATATCTTGAATCTGTTCAAAGTGGGCAGGAAAATGTTAAGATAAAAAGGGTTTAAAACAAAATGTCAATGTTTTTGTTCAGTTTCAGTGGATCAAATAACTTTTAAATCCATTCACAAGTAGACAAAAGGATCAGGGTGAGAAACAGTGTTTTTGAACCACTATTTTCAGCTTCAATTCTGGTTTACTTTATGCTTTATCTTGTTATCAGTGATTTTTATTTTATTATAAATAAACATATCTAATCTTATACTTTGAAATTGTGTGCATATTTAAAGAGGCAATTAGCGAGCAAGAGAGGAAGAAGATTGTATAGATTTGTGAATTTTTAAATTTATTTCTTGATCAGCATTCAGCAGAATCTGTATGGTGGACAGTTCATGTCCTATACAGGTAGCTGATATCGCCATACAAAAGAGTACACACCAAACACTGATACAAATAAGAAGAAATTAATGTATCTCTGAAAAGGGCATACATAAATACAAATTTGGATGTCAAATTTGGATTTGTTTGTTTGATTGGTGTTTAACGTCATACTCAAGAGTATTTCACCTATATGAAAACTTTGCATTGCCGGTGTATGGTGGAAAACAGGGAAGAAACCTCTTAAAAAAAACACCCTGCGAACTCCGCAGCCACCAGTAAACTTCCCTTTTATATCTAAGGTCCAAGGGGCAATTGAACCTATTCCGGTCACAGTGAAGGGGGTTTCGTAGTCCAATCATGGCGTGGCCGTCAAATTTGGAAACTTTTCTGAATAACTGACATTCAATTCTTGGTTTCTTCCCTTTTTAGATACAGTTGATCAGACCTCTCAATAATTTTTATGCCGACAAACAAGTGTTTGAAAAACATTCCACTTCTCTTTCCATTCTTAAGCCAAAGGAACTTCACTCAAGCATGGTGGGTTGCAACCGCTCGTTACAAATTGACGGCACGCAATAATAGTTCATTGTAACATAATGTCATCTATAGGCTGCTTTAAACAGAGCTTAGAACTGGTGCCAGATCTATTAGGTGAATACGGTCTGTATGAAAGCGCAAGTTTCTGTGTATAAGTATTGATAGTTAAACAAGTAACAAGGTTGGTAAATTGTTAGAAGAGTATTTTTTTATTCAATTTAATGTAAACAAGGCATGCCGGAGGATTTCCCAATAAACAACTGGTCTCACAGGATCAATTGAAAATAGTTTGGTAGGTTATCTCCACAACACAACCCTTAACAGAGAGAATGTACAGGGGATGATAACACTAACGAAGAGTGGAGTGCTTAGAAACAACACAGAACAGTTAACAAACTGGATAGACAAACATTCAGGGAGACTGGTATATCTCTACATTCACTCTGGTGTCTTAAGGAGGAGATCTTCCTCAAATGGTGTCGAGGTGAAATGAACTTCCTTGTTTGTTTAAGCCGTTCTTAAAATCCTATGTGAATAAAACATTAAATCAACAAGGCAATTAATACACCTTGTGCAAAGCAAGTACAGATTCTACATTAAAGTGTATGTTAGTTGAACGGAGAGAACTTTCAGTTTTTTTTAAAGGTTAAAAATAGCTATAACACTTAAAAGGGATAGGGAGATAAGGTAAGCTGGTCACTCATTGGTCCTGTTGCAATGCCATCAAAAATATCAATCGCATATATTTGAGTATTGAAGATTAATAAAACTTAAAAAAGTACTAATAAATAACCAACCTTAAGTCCCAAATCAGAAATTCTCAAAGATATATAAAAATAAGAAATAGAGAGAAAAAAAGAGTTAAAAGTAAAGAAACAGCCGTACCTGGACTCTAACCTCCATGTACGAGGTTTCATTTTCGAGCCCTACACGTGACCACTATACCGTCATGCAAGCTGACGTATTGCCCGGAAATTCAAAATGATTTCCAGTTTCCAAACAAATTCTGACGTCATAAGGTCGTGATCGGCTGACCTTCTCTCTCTATACGTATATTGAACAGGCCGTGTCCCAAATTCATGTTCTATCCTTTGGGTCAGAAAAGTGTGCGTGCCAGACTTATGGTCAAGCAATGTTAGAGAAAACCCAGAAGACACCAGAGTGAACGATGCTACAGTTATTCAAGTATTAGACAAAGACAAATAGAATGAAGCTTACAGAACATGATCAGACAGACATAAAAGGCACTGGGCTTTGAACAAACATAGAGATTCTCATGGTTCCCTGAATAATGAGGATGCTTAACAACATAATTAGGCAACCTGCCACGTCTACAGTTTACACCATGCACATCAGATTTTCAGTTTGAGAATAAATACAGAAATTTTAATTTGAGAAATAGTACGAAAATTTCAATTCAAGAAAAAATATGTAAACTTGTCTATTTTCTTGGTTTCTCAAGAAGATCAATGAATCCAGGCTAAAACCAATACAAAATTTACAAGTTATTTTCTCCAAGCTTGGAATATCATAGTTCCCTCGCTAGTATTCATTTTAATGATAGTTGCACAGTTATATCATTGAATTATGGTCTAGCAAATGAGGGTTTAACACACTCTAGTGTTGGAAAGAATAATATAAAATTAATGTACAAATAATTTAAAACGAGACCGTTTTAATGAAAAACCAAAAAAAAAAAACCACCTCTAAAACCTAAACAAACTATAAAGGAAATTTACTCTTTATCTATTATAGCAACAGAATAAAAAATACCTTCCAACTGAATATTTTAAGTGAGGACCAAAAGTGGAACCAAAATAAATTTTAGCAGTTTAAAAAACAGAAAATAATAAATATGTTTATAAAATTATTTGAATAAAATAAAAAATTGTTTCTTTCTTTCAGATACCATATATTTGGTACATAAGATTTATGCAGAAGAACTTATTTTTAATTTCGTTAATTAGTTAACAATTAATTTTAATTCCAAGGGTCTTGATGTTGTAAGAGTATGACAAACTTCATCAAGATCAGCCTATTTAAAAAATTTTCCTTCCCACTTCATTAATGCTTGCTTACATAAATTAGACCCTGGGCACTCCAAATATAATAACATGTCACTTATTTTAGTCACGAATTAAATACAATGATAAATTATTAAAATAATTTTATGGGAAAGGTACACTGAAATAAGCTATGCGGCCAACGTAAAAATAAGCTAAGTTAGTATTTAATTTACTTTATTTAGCGCAAGTTACCATTATAAAGATTGGTCTCCTCAAATAACCAGTGGACGAAATGCTAAAATGTCTACTGCTTAACATCAGAAGAGAGGGATAAAGATGGGGTGAATGAAAATACAAAGAAATCCAATTCAGAATAAATCAATTTAACTGCAGAATTTATAAGGATCTGAAAGACATACAAATGAATTTAGAGACAATATAAGAGTTAGGGCCGTATTATATAACAAGAGTAAGTAGGAGGCAATAAGTTAACAATGGTTTAAACATTTTAACGCTTATCATGGAATCACATTCACAGGTATGTATCTCACTGGTTATAATCAATAGAGAAAGGTATAAAACTTGGCAATCACAATCCGTCTACAACAAGAAAACAATTTATGTTCATGATTACATATAAAAAATGTGAGAATTCATCATCCTCTCTTTCAAGGTATGAAAACAATGATAGCATGGAAATTTGACTTAGAAAAACAATAATTTTATGAAATTTACATGGTAATTTTTCTTATGTATAAAAAACCGTATCTAGTCTAGCATCCCAAAAGGACGTATTTATATATTTATATAATAAGTAGTTATGTATATTTACCCGATAATCACAATTTTCAAATAACCTAAGTGAATAATTACAGTATTATACAATATGGGAAACATACAGGATATATTATCAAATAAAATATGTACAAATTATATTTACACAATTCCAATACAAAAAGTTGAAGAGAATTTAATTAACAAATAAACAAAGGGACTTTAATGGGGAATTTTAACGATACATTAACTTAACATTTATAATATATTTTTCTAAACTCTAAATGCTCAACAAAAACTTGAGCTTTGGCAAACATTTTTTTAATATGATTCTATATATATACATTATAAGACCAACAGACACACTTCATAATAGAAGTTGAAAAATGATTTTAATTTTAGTAATGAGCACATATATTGATATACACTTCCTGTGTACTTATTGCAAAAAAGAAAATGTACAAAAATATAGAATAGAAGAAGATGATGCTAAAGGAGATTAGAAATCCGGTTCCAATCTAAAGTAAAACACTGGCATATTTACAAACTATAAAAAAACATTCTTCTGGTGTATTTTCATCTCATAAAACTATAAATTTGTAAAAGAAACGCCATTTAAAAAAAAAGAGACTTTGTCCTATTCAGGTCAGAATGAAAACTTCAGTTATAATTTTCTTAAGATGCAAGAATAATGAGAGAACTGGAAGGTTTATCCACTCATTTAGAGAATGCATCTCCTTGTGACAATGCTGATCGACTCCCATAATGATAATCCATCCAGAAACCTGGACACTTAAATTAACCCACAGTCCCAGTGTATTGTTGATTCAGCTGTTTTTTAACAGCACCGATTTTCAAACGGTACCAGTTTTTCAACAAAGGCATATGTCAAAGATAACAAACAGAGGCTAAGTAATAGAGGCTGTTCTTTGTTTTTTGGGGGGACCAAAGCACACTCTCAACCTTTTAAGATTTGATTTAGGAGATATTCAAGATTTTCTAAAG